>JAOANK020000003.1:408581-420606 GCA_026257165.2 Telfairia occidentalis
TCTAACCTTAAAGGATGTACAATTACTATTAAGGACAAATACATAATAACACACATATATATACATATCATAACAGAAGAAACGTGCCCTCATCAAGAATTTGATTCAAAAACTCAACCAAACCATTGTCATCCTCATTGAAACCAAGCTCTCATTCACCAAACGCGACATTGCCAAATCTATTTGGTCCTCCAGGCATATAGGCTGGTCTTCACTTGATGCCTCTAGATCATCGGGAGGCATTATCATCCTTTGGAAGGACCCAACCCTCTCGGTTTTGGAAGTGGTTGAAGGTGTTTTCTCTCTCTTCCTTAATTTTGTGTTGGCTGACGGCTACAATTTCTAGCTCACAAGGGATTACGGTCCAAACAATACAACACAGCGCAAGGTTTTTTGGCAAGAGCTTTCTGATCTCTCCTTCCTTTGCAATAGACATTGGATCCTTGTTGGTGACTTCAACGTTTCTAGATGGTCTCATGAAAAATTCCTTCTCAAACCACCCACTAAGAGCATGAAGAGATTCAACCGATTCATAACTAGCACCAATCTCACTGACATCCCCTTAGCAAATGGCAGTTATACCTGGTCTTGCTCTCGAGAAGAAGTTTCCAAAACGCTCATTGACAGATTCCTAATAACAGAGGAATGCATTGCCAAATTCATCAATGCTCCGGCCAAAAGGTTAGTTCGCGTCACTTCCGACCACTTCCCTATTCTTCTCACGCTGGGAAAGCAAAAATAGGGTCCAACCCCTTTCAGGTTTGCCAACCATTGGTTAAAATACCCCCCTTCCCTCCTCTGCTTGAGAATTGGTGGGGAAACAATAAAATAACTGGTTGGCCAAGTCATGGATTAATTATAAAGCTCAAGGAACTAAAATACTTGTTAAGATCTTGAAGCACAAAAACCTTTGGAGTTTTCAACAATAAAATCTCCTCCATCTCTAAGGAGATATCTATCATTGATGAATTAGAGAAACAAGCAGCCTTAACCTTCGAACAAAAGCACAAAAGAATTGATCTTAAGGATTTTCTCCTCACCTTGGTGGCCCACCATGAATCTCTATGGAGATAGCGATGCAAAGCGAATTGGCTTATTAAGGGTGATGAAAATTCATCCTTCTTCCACAGATTTATGGCTGCATCTAAAAGAAAAGCCACCATAACAGAAATCCTATCGCGCAAGGGTGATAGCCGCTTTCTGGATGATGACATTGAAAGAGAGTTCATAGACTTCTACCATTCCCTCTTCATGAAAAAGGATGGCAATAGAACCCTCCCTCCTCTCCAGAACTGGGATCCTATTACAAACGAACATAATTTACTTTTGGAAACCAGTTTTTCTGAACAAGAGATTTATGATGCGGTTTGCAACCTTGGCACTAATAAATCACTCGGCCCTAATGGCTTCACTGTTGAATTCTTCAAAAAATCGTGGAACACCCTCAAGGAAGACATTAAGAGAGTGTTCAATGATTTTTTTGAGAATGCTATAGTTAATGCGAGCATGAATGAAACATTCATTTGTCTCATCCCAAAGAAAATTGATGCCAAAGGGGTTGGTGACTATAGACTCATTAGCCTCACTACTTGCCTTCATAAGATCCTTGCTATATTCCTCTCAAATCGCCTAAAGAAAGTTCTCCCTTTCACCATCACAGAACAGCAATTGGCCTTTGTGGAAAATCGTCAAATTCTTGATGCTTCCTTAATTGCCAACGAAGTCATTGAGACATGGAAAAAAAAGAATGAACAAGGCGTTGTGATCAAATTGGACCTTGAAAAAGCCTTTGATCTGGTTGATTGGGAATTTTTAGAAAACATCCTGAGTATCAAAGGCTTCGGTATCAAATGGAGAAGGTGGATCCAAGCTTGCATCTCCTCTACAAATTTCTCGATCATCATTCATGGAAAACCGAGGGGCAAAATCCGTGCATCTAAAGGTCTTCGCCAAGGTGATCCTCTCTCCCCATTCCTCTTCATATTTCTGACTGATTGCCTTAGTCGTATGCTATCCCTAGCTGCCAAGGAAAACCGTATCAGAGGTTTTGAAGTTGGATCCGGCTCTAGCTCCATCAATATCCACCATTTACAATTTGCTGATGATACTCTTTTCTTCTCCACAAGCGATTTGACCCATCTCACCAGTCTCTTCAAAATCATCCATGAGTTTGAAATTGTTTCGGGGTTAAATGTCAACATTCAGAAATCAAAATTTATTGGCATCAACATTGACACCCAAACTAGGAAAATTTTTAGCCTCTATTTTTGGGTGTAAGTTGGGATCATGGCCAAACTCCTACCTGGGTCTCCCTCTGCTTGGCAAACCAAACACTAGCACCTTTTGGAACCCTATCATTAAAAAGATTGAAAGAAGATTGAACGCTTGGGGCTCTTCCCATGTCTCCAAAGGGGGCAGAATCACCCTCATAAAGGCCACCCTATCTAACTTGCCCCTTTCTCTTTTCAAAATCCCTAAGATGCTGGCTGGAACCATAAAAAAGCTTTACCGCGATTTGAGGGGCTCCCATGGTAGTAAAGCTTCACACTTTCTAAGATGGGACAAGATCAAAGGGCCTATTGAGGAAGGGGGCCTTGGCATTGATGATATCAGAGGTAAAAATTGCTCTCTCTTAGCAAAATGGACATGGAGATTCAACTTAGAAAGAAATGCTCTTCGGAGGAAAGTCATAGTCGCTAAATATGGAACTACTCATTTTGGGCATCAATGTGGTAGCCTTCGGCTGAATTCATCCGAGGGCCCTTGGAAACATATCAATAGATGCAGAAATTTTATTTTTAAAAACATTTCTCACAAAATCGATGATAGTGTGGATACATACTTCTGGAAAGATGCTTGGATCAACAACAACCCACTCCAATTAGCTTTCTCAACTATCTTTGCTCTATCAAACAAGAAAGATGTTGCGGTTAAGGAACTGTGAGTTCAGAATTCCAGCACTTGGAATTTGAATCTGAGAAGAAACCCCTCGGGGGATGAAATTGAGGAATTAGCATGCCTTTTATGCCCTCTCCCCACATCAATGAACTCAATTGCAAATGACTCATGGGCTTGGAACCTAGAAAAGAGTGGTATGTTCTCTACTAAATCTTTGTTTCGATCTATAATCTCTCAAGGGAATACCAAAGAAGCTTATATTTGTCGCACGATATGGAAAGGAAACTACCCTAAAAAAACAAAATTTCATCTTTGGGAGGTTTACCAATCATGTATCAACACACAAGACCGCCTCCAAAGGAAGGTTCCATGGATGGCTTTATCTCCAATTTGCTGCCCCATCTGTTTTAATGGCCCAGAAACACAATGTTATGAAACCCTTGAGAATTGGATCTAAGAACCATGTTAAATAACAAGACCCATAGAACTCAAACTCAAAAACTCCAAAACCGAATTTGAAATCAACCTAAGGAAAGTAAAAACCGGATTACCATGTTGATCAAATATCTCAAGGCAAGAAACACATTCCTTGATTGAGATCCGAACCACTCCACAAGAGAGATTGATCAAGTCTCACTTGAATGATCCTAAACATGCAAACTAACATAAGAATGCAAAGAAACATAGCTCTTGCCTAAAATAAAGTTCTAAGGATCTTTTTACTACACTTTCAATTCTTTTTTTTTGTCAAGATACATGAATGGCTATTTATAGCCTTGAAAATAAGCTCTAGAATAACCTATGGGGAATTGAAGGGTTGTAACTTTCATGCCCATCAATACCATTATGTCCACTAACTAAAAAGTAACTTAAAATATTAAAAATAATACTTTAAAACTGAAAATTACAATGAAACCTCTCTAAATTCGGGAATTAATCTTTAAATTAGTAACCTAAAATTCAACCTAAAGTTTAAAGTCCTTGTTGCACGATTAAGATACCTTTATTCGTATCAATGAACACTTATTTTGCACCTGCTACCAAGCAAACAGGTTTTGGAACTACCTCACCCTTGCTTTTGGTTGGGAATTGACTCGCCCCAAGGATCCCTTGTCACTCCTGAATTTTGCCCTCAGCGGGGACACCCTTTCAAGGGCAAAAAGAAAGCTCTTTGGGAAGGCATTGTTAGAGCCTTCATATGGACTACTTGGATGGAGAGAAACGTGCGCACCTTCAACGATAAACATCAATCTTTTGACAATTTTTTGGATTGTACTTTGTACACAGCTTTTACTTGATGTAAATCCTCCACCCTTTTTTGTAGTTACAGCCTCTCTACTCTTTGTATATCTTGGAAAAGTCTTTTGTAACTATTGGCTTCGCCTTCTTGTACTCTTTTCACTCATTTCACTTATGAATGAAATGGTATCTTTTCCAAAAAAAAAATATTTACAACACTTCATCTAGCCCTTTCCATTTTCTCTTATCTTAACATTCTCCCTACCTCCATTTCCCCATTCTTTTCCTTTTCAAAACATCCATGATTTTCAAAGGAATGAGCCTGTATCTGTCCAAGTAAGAGTTTCTTCAACCTTTCTCCCTTTACTCCGTCTTACCTTGTGCAGTAGCCAACACCAAGGTACCAACTGAACCAACAATGTCCTTCACGTTCCAATTTTTGTCTGATGTCAACCATTTTGTTTGTATCTTATTCCTTCTAACACTGGGTTCATGCCATTCAGCTCTTTTCCTTAGATAGCAAATAAGTTTGCTTCCCTGACATTGCACAATTCTTTGATCCTTTAGTTTGGTTAGCACGGATGATGTAAAACTTAATAAAGAAGTTCTTTTATTAAATGATAGCCATCGCCAATGCCAAATACAAGTATTTATAGGTCTTATGAATGACCTTAACAGCTTTGACAAACATAAACAATACCTAACAGTCTACAACAGCTAAAAAATAACCAACAAATAACAATATATAACAGTTGGATTATCCAAGGGGAATAGACTAATAAGCCCCTACATCAGTTTTCTCCCACCTCAAAGATAACTCATTTTCGAGTTAATGCAGCTAATAAAACTTCCTTCGGGGCTGATTCGATAAGAGCTTGGTAAATCGACTCGATAAGTATTTTCGTCCATTTTCTTCGCAATTTTGAATAATTCCAGCCTTTTTTTGTTAGCCTGGTATGTATTCCTACGGGTAGCCATGATTTTCTACAAAATTCCCTCCTTGAGCACAAACTAGACTTTTTCCTCTTTTTTCAGAGTAGTGGCACCTCTGCTAGCCTGTTCTTTGTCATTTTGCAGTTTGACACTATTTTACCGTAGACATTTGAGCATAGAGTGTGAAACTCTGTTAAATCTTTGAATTCAACTATTCGAATGCATTGGACTTCTGCATTTTTAGATTTATCGTTTGCATTTGCTTGATTCGTAATTTCTTCTTGATTTTTCCAATTTTCCTTAATATTCTTTTTGCCATGTCTATTGCTCCCCGATCCAAAACAACATGAGATGAATTAGACATGTCTACAGTACATCTAGGAATTTTATACTATACTATTTTGAATGGTGACTTCCCTGTACATATGTCCTTCATATGGTCATATGCATCCTCCACTTGAACAAATATATTGTTCCATATCTTTGCTTTTGATCGACTGGCCATTCGATTAATTTCTTTGGCACCCAGTTTCTGAGTAGCTTGATATGTCATTCCTCAAATCTGAATGAAATTTTCTCCACAAAATTTTCCAATAATAATTGGGGAATTTATTGTCTTTATTGAACATGATGATTATGGATATGTCACGGGCCTCTCCATCTCATATGAAAAAAATGCTCATAAGACATCATATGACATGAAATAATTCAAATCACTAGCACTCCATTTCAATCGCCTCCTCCTCCTCGAAGTGACTTGTCAATCATGCTTTTCCTCTCTCAAAACAATGTTCCTCACCAAAATCTCTTCCTTCGATTGGGGCAACACGGCAATTTGAAGCATGATTACAAGACCCTTTACATGTAAAAATCTATTGCTCCTTTGGGATCCTCAATTTGGTCAACTGGCCGTCAAAGCTTTTGCTTGAGGAGTGTTCTTGGCCCAATGAAGATCACTTATTCTGGTGTCTATCAGTGGTGGTATACAATCGGTTCACATTCACCTCTTCTTCATTCAAATTTCTTCTCGTGGTGATACACCAACGTTTGCCTCAAAATTCCATAACTCGCTAATTTGCACTTATCAACCACCACATTTTATGACATTGAAAACTGGATCACCAAAGACTCCTCCTGCAACTACATTTGGGGTCCAGGAAATATCAATGAGCCAGACAAACATGTAGAATGGTGATGGAAAAATTGTATTATTTTTCAAAAGGATATCAATGGGCCCACTACTAACCTTTTTGCTGAAAATTTGAGCACCTAAACTGCATTAAGGGTATAGGATATATCAAATAAGCCAGATAACAGATAACACCGCCCGATGCACTGCACTAATGATAAGCTATGAACTCAAAAACAGAGGAAGGAAAGTGGAGGGCAGCAAAAGAGCCAACGTGTGCATAGGTGTGTGTGTACACACAATACTAGAAAGGAATCTGAAACACTGAAATGATAAAAATGAAAGAGTAAGAATACTCTATTTATATCTATAGTATTATACTATATATAAAATAGGTTAAGAAGGAAGAACTTCCACTACTTATTTTGCCCCTTTCCTTTCTAATTAATTTATTACAATTATATTTCTTAAGCTTTCTATACCTATTTTAGTTTTTTTTTTTAAATTTTCTCATACTTTAGTATTGTGTTTTGCTTAACTTATACAACAAACGTTTTAACTATTTTAATTATTTTAATTACGTTATTTTATTTTATTTATTCTTATCAATACAATAAACTTTGAGGGTATACTTTAAACTTTTAAGTTTATAAAATTGATTTAATTGAAGATTTTTAGTTATATTGATTATTTATGCAATGATATTAGTTATTTAAAAATTAATATATTTCTTAACTTTTTATGTTGCTTATTTTATCATTTTAGTTTTTACATATAATACTGTAATCTTAAACAATATCAACAAACAATAATATATGCTATTTCAAAGTTAATTATTTATATAATTTCAAAACCATATATACATTTTTTATATATATAGTTGATTGAATAATTTATAAACATTGCCATCGAGGATTATTTTCATACTTTAAAAAGCATTTGAAATGTGACTGCTAACTAGTGAGAATAAAAAGTCAGAACATATCCTACGTTCAGAATCAATGTGAATGATGTCATATCTAACATTTTCACGGAAACTACCAGTGTCGGCACCTTTTCCAACTGGATCCGAGGTAATGGAGGAAAACAAATTTCAGAAGCCATACATGTTACAGTAAATAGTGTTTTCCATGAAGTCAAATCATGAGAAGGAAAGGAAGGGTAGGAAAAAAGATCTGATACACTGCACATACACAATCAATAAATAAGGAAAAAGAAAAAAGACAAGAGGTGACAGATAGGAATAAGGAAAACAAAAAATGAAATAAGGGAAGAATAACTATAACTATAAGTGACGCTCTGAGAACATGAACAGTAAAAAATATATTTTATCTTACCTTCAACATCAATATCAATGAGCTCATTGCTAAGATTTCTGCTTACACTCTTGGCCCCTTTTGCAACTGGATTTAAGGCACAAGAAATAGTTTCAGACAGCACATTTAATTTAGTAGTCCGACATAGATTCCAAAATTGTGGACGCAAAACATAGGCACAGGTTACATTCTGAAGTTTGATCCCACTCTTACCAATACATTAAGCAAAACAGAGACTCTGAGCCACCTTAAAAAATTGCAGTCATAAAACTTGGCATAAACCACATCCATCAATAATTACAGCATTTAGTGTGATACATTGTCGTGATTATTGCTGATGACATACTTGTAGAATATTTTTGAGTTTTGAAGGAGCCAAACTGAATAAACATAATGCATAACCAATATAGTTCATCGCGATGTTAAAAATTAGCTAATGGTTATTGGAGATATCAGCCCCTGCTTGTACATATATTTAATGAATAAAAAAGCTTCATAGAAGAAAAGCAATTTGATATTAATGGGGTTTGATAAAAATCTGGGTCTTCTATTTTCTATTTACAGTATTGCAACAATTTTTTAACATTAAACCAAGTTCGAAACTTGAATCACTTATCGAGGTAGCCTTCTTCATTTGACATCATGGGTTTAGTCGATGCACAATTTCACCCCCCCCCCCCCCCCCCACCCTGCTTTGTCTATCTTACTTATTAACATTCTCCACTTCCTCACTGTACATTTTTTTCATTTGGCAGCAACCGAACCATGTTCTATTTAGTTTAAGTAGTCTAGTCTAGCAAACAAGAAAATCGGCGGACGGAAAATTTTAATCGTTTATCGCAACTATCCTTCCACTGACGATGACTTCTCCACACAGTAGCACAATGTCTCTTTCCAAATCCTATAGAAGAGAGCTTCCTTTCTCATTTGATTACAGTCCTGATTCTCGTCTCTCAAGACCAACACGATCACATTCACGCCTCCAAAAACCAAAAGCAAACGATTCCCTTTTCCACTAACTCCCACGCCAACCAAACAAACTACACCACAAGCATCCAAAGATGAATGATGATTCAAGAGTAGTGTAAGGAAGTACTCACAGCACTGGAGAAAGTGATGCTTGGTAACGGCAGAGCTACCGCGAGCAGAAAACTTCCCGAGCAAGCTTCGAGAGACTTTCTCGACGCGATCGTCCTCTTCGCTGAAATCAAAAACGGCAAATCTCTTGCCCCCGCCTCCGCCTCCGCCTCCGCTTTCTCTGCCGTTTCTGCTTCTCGAGGAAGATGGATTGGACGTCCGAGTCATGGCTCTAATCCAAACGCGGCAGCCAGTAACGGTCAGAAAATCGTCGATAATGACGTATTTATAACATAATATGATTTTTATTCGTTCAGAGTGTGCCGAGTTGTTTCTATGCTGCTCCAGAAAATTCGAGGAAGTATCCTCGTTTCCTTTGAAAATCGATTTCTTTTTTTTTTTTTTGGGGGGGTGGGGGTAAGAATCACTTTTAATCCATTTCTGTTTTTGTCGGTTGAAATCTTCACCCACGTATTTTTTTACTAAAAACAAGTGATCATTTTTGTCACTAAACTTTAATTTGTAAATTTTAGTCATTTTACTTTAAATTTAAAATAATTTAATCTTCAAATTTAACATGTAATAATTTAGATCCGATTAAAATTATTTTTAAATTTTTTAAGCTCAACACATCCAAATTATGTCCAATTGTATAGATCAAATTAATAAGTTAACCTTTCTTCAAAAAAGAAAAATTAATAACTTAACATGATTAAATTTTAAGAACTAAATTAAAATTTTAAATAGGGTAACAACAAATTAAAATTAAACTCAAATCATATTAATAAATTAGTAAATTAACCTAAATTATGTAGTCTCATTTTTCTTGATACGGGAACATTTTCTTGGAAACTTCCAAAGAGGATATTATTCCAAAGCCTTACACGAAGATAGTTTTCAAAACAAACTTAAACTTTTCAACCGTTGAACGCCATCGACCCATCAACTCGACAAAGCGTAAACCGAAAGCATTCCGCATCGTCGGAGGGAAGGAACAGAGATGGCCGACGAGAGCGCCAAGGCGGAGGCTCTGCAGATTATAGGAATGTTCCAAGTTCTTCCGAGATTGGTAGTCTTCGACCTCGATTACACTCTCTGGCCATTCTATTGGTAATTTCTCATTCTCTTCTTTCATCTTCTAATTCACTTTCCCATTTGTTGACTCAGAAAAACGCATGTCGATAGATTTTTTCTTCTAGAACTGTTTTATCGGTTTCATTTCTGAGCCGATTAAATACTGTTATACTTCCTTTTTTACAGTTGAGAGAATTTTGATAATACAAAATTCGGCTGCTGTGGTCCATTTTTACCTTTGCTTTTATTGCTTTTCATTTTGTTCGTCCTATAATTTGTTAAATTGAACGAGAAGATTATTTTAAGAAATGAAACAGAACTACACCATGTTACATACAGATGAATTCATTCACCAAGCTCCGTGCCTTTTGCCGGCATTATCCATCGAGATTATTAGGGTATTTACCTATCATCTTAATATATGTTCGTGGGACTGAGCGAATTAGAATTAAAGATGGAGCATGTGTAATCTTTAGTTTTTCCTGCACGGAGTAAATGACTTATAGATGAGTTCATAGGATAGATTTTCCTCAAAAAATAAAAATAAAAAAAAACTGCAGGAAAACTTGAAAGACAGGATGGCAAGAGTGTAGCTTATGTTTCTGTTTTGTGCTGATGAAGGTAAAATAATCAGCACTATAAGCAAGCGGTCTCTATAGTAATATAGAATTGCTGTCTTATCTAAATCAAGGAGTTTTTGCCCACCCCAATCCTAGCTTTGAGAGAAAGAAAGGTTCTAACTTCTAAGTTTTTAATCTAGGCTTGAACCCAAGACTTGAATATCTCCAAACACCCTAAGTCCTTAGCACTAAGTTGCCTCTTGGTAGTTGAGGATAACTTATTACTTGTATTGACCTGCTTAATATGGTTGTTCCTGTAATTGTTAAGACATACATCCAAGTTGACCCACGTCCTTTTTTACAGTGAATGTCGCTCTAAACGTGAAATGCCAGCTCTGTATCCTCATGCCAAAGGCATATTATATGCACTTAAAGACAAGGGAATTGACCTTGCCATTGCTTCTAGATCACCAACATCTGATATTGCCAAGACGTTTATTGACAAATTGGGCATCAACTCAATGTTTGTAGCTCAGGTGATAATACGAATGAAGATCATTTTACATTTATTGTCTAGTTATCAGTTTTGAATATTTAGTCTATTTCCTCTGTTACCTTGAGGAAATGAGTATTCTTCATTTCTCCTGGAGAAATGATGTTTTCCCAGCAGTATTCTCTATGATTCTGGCACGAATGATTCTTGAAATATTGTAGCTAAAAGAACAAATAAATGAGGAAGTGTAAATTGTTTTCCTACTAGCACTAAAGACGTATTTTTTTTCTTCTAGCAACTTTTTTATATTCCAACCAAGGAGCATGGTCTTGGGAGCATTTCTTGCCATTGTTACTTTAAATAATCAGCTTATAGTGAGAGATCTTTATCTTTTCTTCTTAACTCTATCCTGTTTTTCATGCTCGATGATCTTTTGCAGGAAATTTTTTCCAGTTGGACACATAAAACAGATCATTTCCAGAGAATTCATTCGAGGACTAGTATACCGTTCAAATCGATGCTATTCTTTGATGATGAGGATCGGAATATTGAAACTGTAAAACTTACTACAACTTATTATCTATGTTTGTTCCTTGTATTCTAAGATGGTGTTTTTTGAGGTTGCACTGCCATGAGAAACTTATTCTGAGGATGTCATATCTATGTATCGTCATTTTAACATAGTTTTGTTATGGTAACTACAGGTGTCAAAAATGGGAGTAACTAGTATTCTGGTTGACAATGGAGTAAATCTTGGGGCGCTGAGGCACGGACACACGAAATACTCCCAGAGCGTGAATAAAATTGAGAAGAACAAGCAGAAATGGAAAAAGTACACTCAGAACTCAACCTCATCAGAGAAGAATGAGTAAAGAATGGCAGGAAAGTGATTGTATGTGAGACTTTTGTCATTTTTCCCTTTATTTGGAGGGAATATTATATAACTTCAGATATCCTTACTGTCAACTACCTTAAAATGGTTCACCTTAATTCAAACTCTTGAAAGTATCTATCCTTGACTTGGATGCTTTAAAGAATATGGTTAAAGAAGCATTATGGTTATTCAACAGGTTGATACGTTTGTAACCTCATTGGCTTGGATTCGTCTCTATTTAGGTCAACCATCTATTTAGAAGGTATGACAGGGGAAAGCAATAATGATTCAGGATGGATCCACGAAAGTGGCAGATCCACAATGCCTCCCATGATTTTTTTTCTTCTCTGTTTAAATTTATAGTTTATGGAAGTCAAAGTGAATATTTATATAATTTGTGTCTTAGTCATTCCAGTGTCCCTCTTGGGTCTG
>JAOANK020000003.1:428055-447732 GCA_026257165.2 Telfairia occidentalis
ACCACGTTTTCCAAAACCTTTTTCCGAAAACGTGGGTGGAGGTTGCGAAATAGCCCCGTTGTGCCATCGGCAGTCCCGTTTTCAGTTGGCTAACTTGCTTGAGGGTGAAAGCAAGTGCCGCACAATTGCTTTGTGAGCCTCGTTGAGCTGCGATTGTGACACTTGGCGCCCTACCATCTTCCTTGGCTGCTCCCTCTACCTTTACATTTTTCATTTACTTCAATTTCTAAGCTTCAAACTAATCATTGCATTTTCCTTTTCTCTATAATTTTATAGAAAAGTACTTTTTTTAGTGATGATTTTTTGCGTTAAGCAAAAGCACTTTTCTTACTTTTTCAATACTCTCTCTCAAACTTATCAAATTCCAAAAGAAAAACCCGACCCGGTAAGGCCAGATCCAAAAATAAAACTTGTGGAAAATCAAATCTACTATAATCATGCAGCTCCTGAACTAGAACTTAACAGCAGCACTGACAACAATAACCCAATTACCAGACCCACTTTTGACGTCCTTTTTTTTTTGGTCCTCAGAATTAACGCAACGATCCTTCAGAAACTTTTATATGAAAACGAAAATTTTCTCTGAAATTGAGCTGAAAATGGTTTGATGAGATAAGTCAACAATTTCAGAGAAAATTTCTCTTATTTTGTCTTGAATTGATGAATTATACGTTCTGCGTAATAAATGGAAGAACCTACATACGGAATTTCCAAGCCCAAAACATCCTTGATCTTTTTTTTCTTTGAACAGCAGAACATCCTCGATTGATCCTTATCCCATTTCTCTCAACTCGTACAGAGGAAAACACAAACTTACAAAACGGGTGTCGCCAGTTTCAATTTCTCCACGTACCCATTTCTTAGCTTATAGTCTTTCACTCTCTCTCTATCGCTGTACAACTTCGTACACGCACCACAGATACGGTCTCATCCATCCATGGCTTCAATTTTTTCACCCACTCCTCATCAGCTCTTCTTCTCAACCCCCAAATTCGCTTCTCCACCTCCATTTCTGAAACGATATTCCTCCGCTGCACCGCCTCCGCCATCTCAATCCCACATCTGCCACTGCCACAACCCTGATTCTCCATCTCCATCTGAATCTTCTGTTCCATGGGGATGGGGCTCTGCACTTCAGGATCTCTTTCGAGCCGCACTTACACGCTTCGATTCTCTTGTGAACCACCGTAGCGATGGCTCTAGGGACGCTCTTGCCGATGGTGGGGTTCTGGAGCGAGGGTCTGTAGTTGGAGCAGACGATAAAGATGGAGACGATGATCGGAGCTGGAATTGGGGTAGGTGGCGCAAGCATTTTGATGAGGTCGATGAGCAGGAGCGTCTCGTATCTTTTCTTAAGGTACCTGTATTTCCACGTAATTTGAGTCTGATGTCTTGGAGTTGAGTTTTTTTTTTTCATTGTTATTTAGCTCCTGAAACTATTAGAATTTGAAAAAGAAAGAAAGATTAGTGCAATTTAATAGGACGAAAAGGGTGGAGCAACGAATGGAATTAGGAGGGAGAGAGCTGAAAAAGGAGAAGGCAAGAACAAAGAATTCCCTTTTGAAGGGTTATGAGTAAAAACTGATTTTGTTTTGTTTTTCCTTTGTTTTTTTCTGCGCAGTCGCGCTTAAGTCATGCGGTATATGCAGAGGATTATCAGGATGCTGCTAGGCTCAAGGTGGCGATTGCGGCTTTAGCTACCAATGATACTGTTGGTAGAGCGATGTCTCATCTGCATGTGAGAAAATTTCATACACTGCCGTGGAGCATAATTCGAATATTTGAATATCGACTCATCTTTTCTTCCCATTGTCCCAAAAGTATTCATCCGCTTAAATTTGATTTGTTTTGAAACTTGGACAACCTATAAATATTCTATTTGTTGCTTCAATGATATAGTTGTCCTTTTCTTACACTTCCATTTTCTTCTCTCATAGAGAGCTACAGAGGAGGAGCGTTACCGGGATGCAGCCTTTATTCGAGACAATGCTGGTGTTGGGTTGGTGAGATACTCAAAGAGTTTGAAAATGAAGTGCTTGTATTTTTGTCCCCTTATTGCGGTCGTCTGTTCATCCCCACCCCCATTACTCAATCTGTTGGTCCTTGCAATTTGCATGTGCCGTAACGACTTTTTGGTTGACCCTTTTTAAAAGTTCAAGTAGGTCAAGCGGGGTTTACTTCTTGTTTTTTCATGTCTCCCAAGCTCCGAACTAGTTGCTATTTCTTTATTTTATTGTTCTTAAAGTCACTGATGAACCTAGTTGCCATAGTCAGCCATTTGCTAACCTATTGAGACTTGAGAGTTTTGTAATTAAGATATTCGAGTGAGAAATTTGTTTTTCCGGTGATCTTTTTCCAATTTGGTTAATGTGTGGTGTTGTTCTTTCTTGGATCGAGTAGTTACATCTAGATGCTCTTCAAAACACACTGAAATAGCTTTTAAATTATTTGGAACATGTATGATTTTCTCCTTTTGGTTCCTTCCTTCAGGTTGGCTGGTGGTCTGGCACTTCAAAAGATAATCGTAATCCCCGTGGTGTAATTATTCGAATAACTGCTGAACATGGAAGATATGTAGCAAGAAGTTATAGTCCTCGGTACGATCTCTATCCTAATTGTTCTCTCTCTCTCACACAATCATTTTCTGTTATGTCTCAAACTTTTGGTCACAGGGTAGTGGAGGGGAAGAGATGAGAGTGGAAAAAGACCTTCCTCTCAGGCTTGAACGCAAATGGTTTGTTTTTTGCAATAGAGATTCGGGAAGACATATTGAAATTGAAGAGAGTTGTAAAGGAAAATAGTTGAAGGTGGTGTCGTAGTTGGGGATGATGGCATGGGTAATGGACTGGTTTGTGGCTCTTAGTTGCGTACGAAAGTTCATCTTTTTTTAGAAGTAGAAGATCATTAGAGGCGTTAATCTAGTTTGAGTGGTTGCCTTAAAGCCAAAGGAGGGGAGAAGATCATTGTTGATTATTTTGTTAGGAGAAGGAAAAACAGGTTGGGTAGCGTTTGAGGAACTCGAACGGACTTCTTCCTTAGGCATCCATGGAGATTCTAAGAGTGGAAGTAATGCCACAAAGGTTTGGCTCAAAGCCTGCTCTTTTCCCAATCGCTTCTTCCTCGTTTGAGCGGTTAAGCAAGGAAGAACGGGGGGCATGAAGAATCATTAAACTCAGTGGAGGATGGGGTGGAGTTTGCCCTGGAAGCTTCAAAGTGTGTATTTTAGTGAGAAAGTGCGCGAGTGCTGCTTGGGATGTCATCGAGGGAGGGGTGCGATGTACCTTTGGTGACTCTCTGAAAGTAAATCAATTTTAAGGCAACATGGCCTTCATCTTGTGTGGAAAGGAGGACCGTTGATCTCGATTAATAGAAGTTGGAAGATGGTCTTTTGAGGAATTGAGTGGTTAATTTTATTTTATGGAGCCATGATTTGGTTTTTGAGAATAGATGTCTTGTTTTGAAGAAGGTTGCATTAAGGAGATTGATATTCCTCCTCACATTCGAATAACTGAAGTGGTTTGTAAGCTTGTATTGCTCTATGAAGGTGTTGTAGAAAGGGAAATAGTGTCAACATGGGTGAGTTGTGGGAGGATGACGTTTCTTGTAAGGCAAAAGGAAGAGAAGACAGGTTTATTCCTCCTAGGTGTTCTCTAAACTATGGATCCTCAGAGATTCTGATTCGATTTGTTCCTATGAAAATCACTAGAAGGGATGGTCGAAGCTGTATGCAGACGTAGAGGGATCTAAGGCTTGCTTCAGTCGATGGGAGGAAAGAGAAAAAGGATGATGTGGTCTTCTCTAGACCAAAGGTTTCGATTTTCGGGTTTGGGAAACTTTTCAAATTTTTAATATGGGTTAAAGTTTTTGCTCAAGGCCCAATCAGGCTAGGGGCAACAAGTTTCGAGGGTTGTAGTGAGCTAGCTTCATATGTGGGCCAAAGAAAGGAAATTGGGCCTTCAATGTTGTTCCCACTAGAAATGAACAAAGCTTGGGTTCTAAGAACTAGAAGTAGTCATGGGCTTTTTAAAAAGAAGGCAGATGGGTCGAGTTTTGATTGTCGAAATTTCTTAAAAGGACTTTATTCAAGCCAGGGGTCCATGATTGTGTAGTCGTTTCCCAAATGGATATGCAACCATCGTCTCCAAAGATGGGTATCATGTTAGATTTTTAACCTTTGGATCTGTCAATAGCTATTTTCTCAGACAACAATTCTTTTCTATCATCGCCAGTGATTAGAAGTTCATTTTATAGCGATATGAGGGTTGTTTAGAGATGAGGTAGGCAGAGAACTGGGGCAACTGTCAAAGAGTGAAAGTAAAAAAGGGAAGGAGATTTCTACAAGAGGTTTGGGTGAGAAGGTCCATTTGGGGTCGCCGTTGAAGGGTGAAAGTAAGGAAGGGGAGGAGATTTTCGCAAGAAAATTGGGTGAAAAAGACCCATCTGTTCTTTCAAAGATGGAAGTGATCAGCCGATGGGGAACTAATGTGTCAAGTAATTTTTCCTAAATGGTTCTTACATTTTTTTGTGTCTTCTTCACCGTTTCCTTCTCCCAATTTAGGGGTGGGTTGTTTTTTTGCTTGGGTGTGTGAATCCATCCTTTCCTATTGATAACATGCCTGAGGTTATTGGGGTCTATCCCGTGGCTGAATTTGGGGTGATTAGGGCAACCGGAGCATGTATTCTGTACTTGGGTGCCACGAAGGTAGGTTGTTTAAAGAGTAGTCAGCTAACCAATTCGACGATTCTCATTGATGGCTCGGTCCATTTGTCTAATTTGGCAGTGTGTCTTTTCAAGAATGTCTTATGAGGGAATGGTTCAATTGGTGTTCTCTTTTAAACAACGTTGGGAAGCATGTAGTTTCGATTGAGCCCTCAAGCAAGTCCTCTCAATGAGGACAAAAGTCTTTTAAAGAGGGGGAGGTAGTTCGAGAAGAGGGATTAGGGAGTTGAAAATCTTGAGTGTTCGATTAGCTACGAGGGAAGAAAGGCTTCAGTAGAAGCGTAGGCTTCTTGGGTGGCCTAATTAAAGTGGTGACTTGGATTTTGGGGGTTTATGGTCCCTTGCCCAAATGTAGGAAGAACCTTGTGGGAGGAATTAGGAAGCCTTTATGGTCTGTGTGGGGACTATTGGTGTGTGGTTGAAGATTTGAATGTGAAGATATTGGTCAGAATGTCGGAACAAGGCTTTGTTGGCGAAATGGTTATGGCATTTCTCTTTAGAGCCTGATTCCTTGTGGCATTGTGTTATCGTGAGTAGGTATGGTTTGCACGGTTCAAATGGGTTCCATTCGGAGGGATAAGAGGCTTCTCTAGGTTTCTGTTAGGCCCTCAATACAAAAGACGTACGTAAGGAAGGGGCAAAGGGGGTACATTCCCTCTGATAGTTAGTTATGTGAGAGTGCGTGCTGTAATCGGGAGGAGAGAGAAACTTTTTGCTTCTTAAGTTGTGTCGTGAGAGAGGGAGGCAGCTTTTGGTTGTTGGGACCACGGGTCAGGGTAGGAGAGGTCTAGCTCTCTCGAAAAGCTGGTGGTTGTTTTTCTTTGAATTGCCTTCGGCTTGTTCTAGTTTGCCAGTAATTTTGCTCTGTCGTTTATGAATTTTGGCTGATTGATTCTAATTTTGTTATTATCACTATATCATTCAATCCTCGTAAGGAAGATACCTTACCATTTCCTTGGAATGCAATTATTTCCTACCCTTCTTTTCACTACATGTGAAATGTTCTGTTGGGGATGGTCAAAATGTCTATTTTTGGGAGGACGGGTGGGTGGGTGATAAATCTCTTTGTGTTGTTTGTCCTCGCTTGTATTATCTTTTAGATAAGAAGTTGCATTTTGTGGCTTTGATCATTCCCTCCGTTGATCCTCCTTCCTTTTTATCCTCTATTTCTTTAGGTTTTCGCCGCTCTTTGACAGATAAGGAACCATTGAGGTGGTGACCCTTCTTCACATATTGGAAACTTTGGTGTGAGTTCGGGGAGGAGAGATACTCAATGTTGGTCCCCAATTCTTTAGGAGGCTTTTTTGTTTTGTCATTCTTTCATTTGTTATGTGTTCCTCCCCCCTCCTCCAATGCCTCAACCTTCTCATTTCTCTGGAAGGTGAAGATCCCCAAAAGGCCAAATTGGCAGGTTCTTCATCAGAAAGTTAACACCTTAGACCATTCTTCCTTTGTTCTGACTACGCAGTGGTGTTTTTTGTGTAGAAGCCTGTTGGAGAGCCTGGATCATATTTTATGGGGTTGTCAGTTTGCTTCAGTAGTGTGGGATGGGATCAATTTTGGTCCGCCTTTGGGGTTTGCTTGGATATTTTTATTGCTAGTATGGTTTTGCTTGTTGAAGCTCTCTTGAATCTTTCCTTTAGACTAAAAGCAAACCTGTGAGTGAGGTTCAGGATAATATATTTTTTGATACCTCTTTGCCAGTTTTGGACTCCTTCGGAGGGACCTGCTTTTTGAATGCCTGTGGTTTATTTCCTTTTTTTTTTAATGAAAGAATGGTTTCTCATTTTTTTCCATAAAAACTTTGGTCATAGCGTGTGTGAGTTCTTTCATTCTATAGTCCTTTAATTGATGGACCCTATATTCATATTATTGGGCAGTGAATCATAGTTCCTGGATGCTATTTTGCAGTAAGAACAACTAATGCTTACTGCAAAGTCTCTATGACCCTCGTTTTTAAAGATATTTTATTTGTCTACTATTGCATCAAAGGAAATATTGATTTTGTTCCTCAACTTCCTCAGGCAGCTTGCTACGGCTGCAGATGGTGTCCCCTTATTTGAGATTTTTCTTAGAGTGAATAAAAAGGGTGAATACAAACAGCAGGTATCTATCTTAAAGCATTTAGTGTTATGTGCTGCATGAATAAAATGTCTTTTTGTAAGATTACTAACATAACATGTTTATTTAAAATCGTGACTAATATGACATGCTGGGCAAGCTGTAAGCCTTGTAGAAAGGGGCTTAGTGTGGTGGTAAAAAAATTTAAGGAATAAGTGGTAAAATTAGGCACCTATGAGATCATTGATTCAAACTTGGTGGCATCCTATTCTGGTTTTTAAATATCTTACAATTTTCTTCACTAGAAAATGTAGCGTTAGATGCCTGCATAAAGAGATTAGTTGAGAGATCTATAAGCTAGGTGAGACACATGATTATAAGTGAAAATGTGGGAAAGCTATGGATATAAGAAAGGAGTCTAGAGGATAAGAGAATAGCATGCTTGTTCATAAGTTGAACACTCAAACAAGTTGCACTTACTATAGAAGAAACACTTAGAGGAGTACGCATGGCCTCACTATTGCTTATTTAGGGACGAAAGTGATTATTTTGATTCTGCTTCTACTTTGCTAAGATGATCTGATCCAAACAAACAGATCCAATCACTCATATTTATGTATGTACGGATGTAAAGCCAGCAAGAAATGTTGGTTATGCTTTCTGATGCGATTGTGTGTTTTTTTTCGGTAACAAGCTTGATGTGTGTATTTGGTTTGTGATTGTGAAACAAGAAATCTGTGGATCCAATGAGAAATGGCAAGAATTTGTTTTTCTTTTCCACAAACAAGGAATTTGTGCTTGATGTGTGTATTTCTGAATTGCTTCATTGCAAATAATAGATAATCATGCATGCCCATGTGTATATTTTTTTATAATCCTCTGAATCGGTTAGTTTTGGGTCGAATCATTAAGAATTTGTTTTTAAATGTTATAATGGCTCATATTGGCTACTCAAGATTTATTTATTTATTATTATTATTTTGTGGTTTGCAGGCTGTGTACTTAAAGCGGAAAGGAGTTTTTTCAGATAGTTCAAATGGCTCATCTAAAGGGTTAGATTCACCTAGTCTATTGAATCCTTTGGATCCTATTGAAGAAAAGGATGATCTTTTCGTTATAGGTGGTGAAGAAGCCGAAGATGGTGACATCAGGAATGAAGATTCTGATATAGCTGTTGGACTTCCAGTCTTTCAGAATATCTTGAGAGATATGATTCCTGGAGTGAAGGTTAAGGTTTTGAAGCTGACAACCCCTGGAAAGGTTGACAAAGACGTGATATCTAAGGTGATTGAACAAATAATCAAGGAGGAGGAAGATGAAGAAGAGGAAGACGAGGAGGATGGAGAAGATGAGAAGGATAATGACTTAGAAGATTTGGAAGTAGAAGATAAAATTAAGGATGACCTCCAAGAGAAGGATGCTGAATTGGATACTGATGATGGTTTCCTTGAAAATCAGGGACGAAATGAAGTTGCTGTCAAAATTATTGTTGGTGGTTTAGTGCAGAAGCTTTCTGGTGGTTTTTCTGCTAAAAATATACACAGGGTACCTGCAAAGTTAGAAAAAAAGGGACGTTCTTCATTTTCTTTCTCAGTAGAAAAAGATGTAAACGAACAAGACGCTCATGGAAAGGAACTAAATTCAATGGATAAGAAGTCCAAGCCTCGAGGTCAAAGTAGTATTGACCATGTCATGCTTGATTTAGCCAAATTTATTGGTAAAGAAAAGATACCATTGAAGGTTGGTTTGAAAATTCTTGCATTGTAATATTGTAGTTGTTGGTCGGTTTAGCAATTGTCAAGTGCCAAATTTTTTAGTCTTGCCTTGTTTTGCCTTGACATTTTTTTTTCTTGGGCATTATGATCTTGTTTTTTCAGGTACTCAAAGATTTGAGTGAGTTAATAAAGGTATCCATCAGCCAGGCACAAAACTATCAACCACTTTCTGGATCCACAAGTTTCAATCGCATTGTAATACCGACGTCTTCAGATCCTCTAAATGGTATTATTTTTCTGTGGTTCATATTCCATTAAAGTATCAAGAAAAACTTACGGGGAGGCATCATTGAGATTTCATTCTTTTTCAGGACTGTACATTGGTGCACATGGAATATATACATCAGAAATTATTCATCTAAGACGCAGATTTGGTCGATGGCAAGAGGATGGAGGTGGGGATAAGGAGCCTTCAAAGCTTGAATTTTATGAATATGTAGAAGCCTGGAAAGTTATTGGGGATCCATATGTACCGGCTGGCAGGGTAATTGCTCAGCTTTGACATTTTTACTAAATGAAAACCATTTAGTATGCCTCCAAGTATTTGCACCTGTTCAGTAATTGATTTACTTCAAGTTTCCCTCTAGAATATGATCTAGTATTTATGGTCATGGTTTTCCAGGTGGCATTTCGTGCAAAGGTTGGAAAAAGATACCAGCTTCCTCATAAAGGGATCATTCCTGAAGAATTTGGAGTGGTAATTTTTATTCTTATTGCATATCATTTGAAACCATTATCCTTAACTTGTTCCACTTTGGTCTTCCTCCTTCTCCTTTATATATTGATTGGTTTTGTGACATCTTGTTTCTTGTCTAGATTGCTAGATATAAAGGACAAGGGAGGCTAGCTGAGCCAGGTTTTCGCAATCCTCGATGGGTTGATGGTGAACTTGTTATTCTTGATGGAAAGGTTCAGACTTCTCTGTTCTTTTATCTTTGTGATTGATCAATCAACCCCTGTTATATATGTGAGTGATTCTTTTCCATCTGTTGCCTTGTTCTTGAGTCTAATCTATGTGATTCTCCAGTACATCAAAGGGGGACCTGTAGTCGGGTTTGTTTATTGGGCTCCTGAATTTCATTTCCTGGTGTTCTTTATTCGGCTGAGGCTGCACGAGTAGATTTCATTTTATTATAAACTGAAATCTCAAGCTTGTCCATTCATTTGTGCTTCCATCAATTCTTTAAGGGTAAGATCATCCCTCTTATTTTAAAATATTTTAGATGTTAAAAATTTTGCATAGTTCAGGTCTGTGTTCCTTACTGGCTCACTAGAATTTATTTTCATGATAAAAATTGTATATTATATTGTTGAGAGGGTGGGGGGCTGTGTGTTGTTCGAAACAGAACATGCAATGATGAGATACATGGTTTAACTTACAGTTGAGCTAGTAAAATTTTCGAATACTTCAATAGTGGGTGTGAATGTCCCATTTTACCTTAATAGAGTTTGTGTCACTACTATCACCTCCATCATCACTAGGCACTGAGCTTGTCAGATGATAGTAACTTGTTGCGTAATTTTTTTGTCAAAATAGGTCCTCCATGTTAGGGATGCAAGCTCAACCCGCCAAAACCGACTAAACCGACCAAACCGACCAAAACTGATGTCGGTTCGGGTTGACGATTTCGATTTTTGTATAGAGAAAATCGATCAGATTTAGTCGGTTTCGAGTTTTGCATGATCCAAACCGACTAAACTCGAAACCAAATCGACTATTTATATTAATAGACATAAAATATTATCAAAAGTACTCAATATCATAGATGGTTGAGCAACTCCTTTGGTAAACTGGAGGGAGCGAGTTCAAGTGTTCGTAATAATACTAATTTTTTCCTTCAAACGGTGAAATATATCAATAATAAAATTCAGAATAGATTAATAAAAGTTGACCATAGCATAGTTGGTTGCCTATCTCTCTTGCTAATTAAGAACCGATTGAACCGACAGTTCAAGCAGGGTTCGGTTGATTTAATTGAGTGGTTCGGTTCGGTTCTTGAGATTTCTTTAATATTTTAATTGGTTCGGCTTGGTTTGAGCCTCAAAATCGAGCTGAACCGAACAGATTACACCCCTACTTCATGTTACACCATGTTAGGAATGGGATAAGCTCTTCCACTTATCGAGCAAGGTAGGTGCGCTCATCTATTCTCTCTAACTGAGCAAGGTATGACCTTTTTACATTGCTTAGCCAAATTCTACTTGGGATGTATACCTTGTTATGATAGGTATATATATATATATATATGTATTTTTTGATATTCGTGAGTGTCCGCGCCAGCTATCGCACACCTCGATTATTCTTATAGGAGAACCACCTGACCTTACTACATTTGGTTGTCAAGGAAATTCGTAGCCCGTAGGATATTAAATCCTAGGTAGGTGGCCACCATGGCTTGAACCCATTTCCTTGAAGTCATGTTATGATAGGTATATTTATTTAGCAAAGTTTGCCTTATAAGGTATTGTTTGTGGATGCCACATAACCTCTTTAAAATGAGAAGATTTTACCCTTAACAATTTAAATAATTGTATGATTAAAATATTCTATTTGTTATAATTTTGAATGAGAAAAAAATAAGGGAATGATACATACTCCCATAGGGAGGGTAGATAAAAAAAGAACAAAAACAAAAAACTAAAGACAAATACAATTAATTCGATCTTGAGACAAACATCCAATATAAACTAAGAAGCACGGACTCAGGACACGGATACAACATGACATGAACACGATGCCACGTTAATTTCTTAAAAAGTAGGACACAGACACGTTGGAGACATATATTTTTTTAAATTAAAATACATGGCTATACAAATATATTTAGTACATGAAGATAGATAAAACATGTAAATTGAATATAAACAACATTAAGATACTTCAGTAAGAATACTAAAACCTAAGTTAAAAATTTATAATGTTTGGTCCCTCAAACTTTTATGCTTGGTCACATAACTCCGAAGTGGCTTTGATTCATCCTCAATGTTTCTATAGTAGGAATTGATTCATTATTTGTAGCCTGTAGGTGAAAAAGAGTTCATCCTATCCCACCAAAGATGCAAATATCAATTAAGAAGCTTACACAGAGTGAGTTGGTAGGTATCCCACCAAAAATGTGAATATCAACTAAGACGCTTACATAAAATGAGTTGGTCACTAAACAAAAATTAAAAAAAATATCTATCTATATATAAAACATTAAAAAAAAAAATCTGAACTAAAAAACAGAAACAAAACTAACCTGCTGGGAGTGGATTGGGAAAAATCCCACTAAGAATATAAGAACCTACGAGACAGTGAGATTTGAAGACAAGTAGCTAGGAGGCAGAGGTGGTGGAATTTAAACAAAATTCCACTAAGTATTTAAGAAGATATAAACCTACTAAAAATCAAAGGCCACTAATTGATTGTCCTCCTCCCTCCCCGCTCGATTTCTCGTCATCATTCTCTGCATAATTTCAACCAAAGGTCAATTGCTCAATTTCAACTGAACAAAATATTCTATGATTTCTATGGAAGAAGATAAGTACCTTTCTCTCTTCCTCAATAGATTTTTTGTGAGTTTTGGGTGCCAATTTCAATCTCCATCAATGTGAAGCTTTGATTCATCTTGGTTGTTTCCTCTTTTTATTTTTTTTTCCTAAGGAAAAACAACATTTGGGATGCCAGCCGTGTCCTTGAACTTGTCCCAACGTGTCCAAACGTATCCGAAATTAAAAAAAATCGGAGACTATTTTTCTTAGAGTATGACCAACTAAGAACTTGTGAAAACTCTTGCCTTTTGGTGAACCAGTAGAATTAGTGCAAACTAAGATGCTTTTCCCTGCAAAATTTGACAATTTCATATTGTCATTAACGAGGGTTGATTACATCTTTTTAATATTGTCATTAATGAGGATTGACAATTTAAGCAAGACAGGTTGATATGTTGGCTTCTTTGGTAGTTCCTAGCGATATTTTGTTGGCTATGATGACCCCCCTTTCCTTCGCCGTTCACAGATTCCTACAATACAAGCACCATTCAAATTGTTTGTGTTATACTTGAGAGCACTCTTAAATCTACAACAAAAGTGCATTTTAAATAGTTAAAAGCATTTCCTAGCTGAAATTAGAGAGGGAGAGAGTGAAGAAAAAATGGTACCTGAGGATTAGGGAGAGCTCCTTTGGTGTTTCTAGCGACATAGAGAGGGACATCAAAGGTAGCACAAGCCTGAGAATAAAGAACGACGTCATTTAAAGGGCTCAGAAATCCTAAATTTTTTGCTGACATCGTTGAGCACATGAAATCCAACGTGCAGATGTCTGTGCATATTCCCACCACCAAAAGCTTCATCCAAAAGCAGGAAATAATAAAAAAATAAAAGGTTTCAGTTTGGGTTATTATCAGTAGTTGGGGGATTGAACATAGCCTTGATTTTAGATCAACAACGTGCAGATAGAGAGTTGGCTACCATTCGAAAAAATTGAAGGGGCCAATCGAGGATCTATACTTTATTATCATGGAAAAATTGTATTACCTAGTGATTCCCCCAACAACTCCTTTAATCTTGGAGGAGTTTCATTCTTCTCCAGTAGCTCAACGTGGGGTGTTTTGAAGACATCCCAGAGGGTGGCCCGTGAGATATATTGGAAAAGTATGTAGTCTAGCATTAAGTTATTTGTTATTGAATGTGGAGCATGTCAACAGGCAAAATATTTGGCAATGGCGCCAGCAGGTTTAATACAACGTATTCCATATCAAATTTGGGAAGATATTTGGATGGATTTTGTCGTGGGATTGCGGTGTACAAACACTTATAATTCTATAATGGTCGTGGTGGAGCGACTATCCAAACATGCCCATTTCATTTCTATTAAACACTCTGTTACAGCAGTATCAATTGCTCACCTTTTCATCGACGAAGTTGTTAGGTTGCATGAGATCCCAGGATCACGAGCAAATTTTGGGAGGAATTATTCAAATGCCAGGGCACCCAACTGAAAAGGAGTACTGTACAGCTTATCATCCTCAGACGGATGTGCAAACTGAGGTGGTCAGTAGAGATATGG
This sequence comes from Telfairia occidentalis, assembly GCA_026257165.2. Taxonomy (NCBI): domain Eukaryota; kingdom Viridiplantae; phylum Streptophyta; class Magnoliopsida; order Cucurbitales; family Cucurbitaceae; genus Telfairia; species Telfairia occidentalis. The sequence goes on from JAOANK020000003.1 coordinate 441,662, forward strand.
AGACTTATTTACATTGTTACATGATGCATTGTTCATTTAAATGGGTGAAATGGCTACCTTGGGCAGAATAGTGTTATAATACAACTTATCATTCAGCTTTGAAGTCCACTTCATTTGAGAGCCCCCCGGCCCTTGCGCGCGCTCTTCCCGTGGGTTTTACCCTACCAAGCGAATGGATCTCCGGTGTTTAAAGTTGATCAGAGTTAAAAGAACGGGATGCGATGGTTTGAGTTATTAAAGATCAATTGTTAATTGCACAACACATGGTGGAGGTTGCAAATGGTAAGTGACGTGAAGTAAAGTTTGGGGTGACCGATTGGGTGTATTTTAAACTCAAGCCGTATAGGCAAGACACCCTACAGAAACATGTAAATGCAAAGTTAGTACATTTGTGGGTTCGTTTTAGGTAATCGAAAGGATTGGGGCTGTAGGTTATGTTTACTTTTACCTAGTGTTAGTTTGCACCTCGTGTTTTGCAAAAAGCGATTGGTCACACTTTGCCAATTGTGCAAATTCCCCTAAACCTATTTGTTGATATGTGCTTTCAAGTGCTGCCAGAGGAGTTGTTGGGTCTTTGACAGGCTCCCAATGACGCTTCGAAATTGGAAGTCTTGATTCAGTGGGTAGGAGGGAATGTATTGGATGCTACTTGGGAAGATGAAAGAGAAATCCAAAGGTGTACTTAAGGAATTCCTTCGATCACTCTATTACTTGTTTATAAATTAAAATTTTGCTGTTATCAGATTTAATATCCTACGAGTTACCTTAGCTATCAAATGTAGTATGGTCATATAGTTGTCCCATGAGAATAGTTGATATGCGTGCAAGTTGGCCCGAACACTCACGAAAATAAATAGGACCAAACCCCTCCCCACCACACAAAAAAAAACCCTTATAAGCCTCGAATTATTATTATTATTTTGGAAAGTTGATTATTGATAGAAATTTGAAGAGGAAAAGAAAGTAAAAGAGGGATCTTGATCAAGATGAAGTGAATTAAAGAAAGTCTGGTCCCTAAAAAAAAATCATTTTTCTAAATGAGAACCTACGTTGAACCTTCTTTTAAATCCTTAAAACAAATAATAATATTAATAAAGAAGGTACTCTAGGCTTTTGGCCTAGAGGCATGCCAGGATACGACTGTGAAGAGACAACTTCACAGCCTATATTACTCGGCTCCAAGACCCAAGCTGCAATGAGTATGATGAACATAATTTTTTACTATTCGATCTTGAAACCCTCTATAATAACCCTTTCTCTCGCTAACGACCCTGCTTAGAACATCAACCACCACAAGAAATAGGGAAGGAGTAAGAATCACCATATCCCTTGATAGAGAACTTTCCCCTCAACTCTATTGTTAATCAAACCAGAAAAATTCACAATTTAAATAGTTCTCGACCCAAGTTAATCATTTATAACCAAACATATAACCTTATCCAAAACCCTCGGTCAACATGGTCATAGGCTTTCTTGAAGTCTGTCTTAAAAATAATTTCTTTCTTTCTTCTCGCTCGATAATTTGCAATACTCATCCCCAGTAAGAACTTGGTCCTAAATGTGTCTACCTACCACTCTACGAAGAGTCAAAAAACATCTTTCTTTATGATATGCCAACTTGTTTAAAAGTAGTCATGAAACCTTCGAGCCATCGAAACTAAAGGCCACTCCTTTTAAGTTTGTAGTTTCTATTACCAAGGTTTGGGCCATTTCTATTGATGTGTATTATTCATTTTTAGAAGTACGCAAATAAAGGATTCTGATATGCTCAACCCTACCACAAGTGGCTTTGGCAACCCTTGTATGAACAAGCACCTCCTTAACACACGCGGTAACACCTAGCAAACACACAAAGAATCACCCAAGGGAAAGAAGAATGGACTTACCTTGAAGGTCAAGGCTTTGGATTGAGAGAACTTTTTCCTAATCCAAAGTGAAGCACTCCACAAGTTTGGTAACCAACCTAAACTTGAATGTATCTAAGGGGTTTGTGCAACAAGATCATATGCACCAAGCTTTCATAGTTTTGGAAGCAAAGAAAAAGCTCAAGGGCCAAGTATCATTTCATTCATCAAAAGTCTAAGGTCAAATGTACAAGGAGACGTCTAGGAAAAAAGGCTTAAACTAAACCTAAACTAAACTAGGAATTGAACTCAAGCGCCCTGGGGGGAAACCTAAACTAAACTAATTAGAAGATTTAGGTGTTCTTTTCTCAAATAGGCATAACTAAGTTACATAACCTTAAACTTGGGCCTAAGAGATATTACATAAATTATACATCAAGCTCAAAAGAAGGTTACAATAAGAAAAACAAGGAAACACTAATTTAGGGTTAAAACCATAAAGAACCCCTAAATTAACCTCGAAAAAAAAGGAGTCTTCATTTTTGGATCTTTCAAGTTGTTTTGAAGCTTCTTTTTCCACTTGTCTTCCTTTCTCTTTGTTGAACTCTCGCGGCTAGACGTGTTCTTGCTTGAAGCATATCAGATTGTTTTAGAGAATCTCCTTCCCTCCCCCAGCCTAATCATGGCCACTCTAATCCCTCTCATCCCTTAATAAAGAACCTGTTAGGATTGGAGGAAGCATTTAGGGAAAAGAGAGAAGATATAACTTCTCTCCCTAACTTCTCCTTGCTGCTAATGAAACTCTTTCTTCTCCCTCAAGAATGGAAATCATATTTTTGTCTCAAACTAGCCACCCTATGGAGGGGGACCAGAGGAGATTGCTTTAAAGGGATTTCTGAAAGTGCCGTGCAAATCACCAGAGGTACTATACTTGAAAGGGTGGGACCATACTTAGTAACAATAACCCTATGCCAAAGAGCGTTAGGCTTTAGAGAAAAATGTCACAACCACTTTGCCAACAGGGCTTCGTTATGCAGCCTTAAATTACCAATTCTGAAGCCCTCTTAGACCACTGGTCTAGATACCACCTATCACCTAACTAAGTGAGCCCCTCCACCTTCCTCGACATCATTGCACAAAAAGGTCAAAGACTTCCTAGCTCCCCCACAAGGCTTTTCTCATCCTCAGTCTAGACGGGTTGTAGACCCAGAGATCTAGCCCACCCTATCCCCACTGAACTTGTTGAAGGATTGCAATGGCATCCTGTTAGTAGCAAAGAGTGGGAGTTATGTGGCCAACTCATACTTTCTATGCTCTCGTCATCACTTATAACATGTTTGTGGAAGTATTGCACCAACATTCCATTAGTAGTGAAAAGCGGGGATTACTTGGACAACTCTTTATGCTTGAGGAAATCAAAACTGTGGTGTTTAGTTGGGATGGGGGCAGGGCTCTTGGTCTCGATAGTTTTCTTACAGACTTTCTTTCAAGATTGTTGGGATTTGTTAAAAGATGATCTGGTATGCGTGTTCAACTAATTCTTGAGAGAGGTTTGGTAGATGAACTATGAATAAGTGCCTTCTTCCAAAAAAGATGGAGCATGAAATTTCAGGCTAATTAGTCCTATCGCCAGCCTTTATAAGATTATCTCTAAGATGTTGACAGAAAGGATGAAAAAGATGTTTCCTAGTAACATCTCTTCAGCGCGAGGGCTTTTGAGTGGAAATCAAGTCATGTTTAGAAGAAAGAAGGCATTTTTGTGAAGATAGACTTCTAGAAGGTTTAAGACCATGTGAATTGGTAGTTGATGTAATGAGAAAAAAGGTTTTGGTTTGATCTTTAAGATAGACTTCAAGGAGGCTTACGACCATGTGAATTAGAAGTCAAGTTGGGTGGGGAATTGTCTTCAGTCAACTAATTTCTCTATCTTAATCAATGGAGACCAAGGGAATTTTTTCTTTCTTTCTTTTTTTCGTTGACGAGGAGGATGGAGAGGGATAACATCGAGGGTTTTAAAAATTGTCGGACAATATCCATCTTTCGCCTCTGCCGTTTGTTGATGATATGAATTTTTTCTGTTCAGAGAGTAAAGAGTCTTTTTGGAATCTAACTCACACCCTGCTTGTCTTTAGAATTATATGTCGGGTCTTGAAGTAATAGGTAAAAGAGTTCCTTTTCCATGCTCTATTGTGACGAAGGCAAACTCAAACATTTGCAGAGTTTTGATCTTAATTTACTAGATAATTTTAAAATGGAGTCTATCAGAACATTCGCAGCAAGCTGCTAGTGACCATCTTCCCATTTTTTTTTCTAATGCAGTGTAGAAGTTAAGAGGATTTGAAGGACTCGTTAAAGGATAAGCAGTGTTGCAAGCAAAGCGAGCCGTTTGTTATCCAACTGACTAATCACTCGTAAGAACATTGGTCTGACAAACTTGATCACCAACCCTTGGTCCACGCTGACACTAGAGTATCACAGTTACATCCTTTTCTGGGAAATTCTTTCTATGCTTGCACATATTATGATCTTTTGCTAAATCAATTCTTAACTATCAAGTTTTGTTGTGGTATGTAAACAGTGCTGTAGTCTGATGCCTTCTAGTTCTTGTTGCTTTAGTTGTACTTATTTATGGTTGTAGTAGATCGAGTTATCATCTGTAACTTGTAAAACAGTTTCTCTGGAGGTCACTTAATGAATCATATATAGCCATATCCAGTTTGGAGTCTGGAACAAGAACCATTAGATTCATCTGTTAATATCATAATATGTATAGTAATATTATGGATCATTTTGTCCATTTCGTAATCTTTTCTCTCATGGTCTATACTCATCTTTGGCCATGCTTGTTTAAGGTTCGTTTCTAGGCATGCTGATTAATTCCATAGAGATCTATCATATTCTTGATATTTCTGGTTAAAATTAATAGGTTTAAATCTGATTTTAGTTTATAAACTTTCAGGATTATTTTATTTTTGTCTCCTTAACTTTTAAAATGCAAATTTCAATTTATTATATTTTGGTTCTTAAACTTTTCGGGTCTATTTTGGTTTTTAAATTTTTATTTAAAAAATCATTTTTGTTCTTGCCACCAAAAAATATTTAATTGGTAAATTATGTGGTTTTGAATGTGTATTAACGTATGTGAGTGTGTATTAGAGCTCCATAAATTAGTTAAGTAGGGTATTGGGTGGGTGGAATAAGGGGTAGAACTATAATGACCAATTGATTTGTTTGTGTTTTTTTGAAAGTTCATAAGATTAAAATATATATTTTGAAGTTGAAGACGTAGTAGTTATTCTTAAATTCGGAGATTTAAATAGACATCTTGAAAAATTCAAAGACAAATAAAATGAATTCGAAAGTTTAATAACTAAAATGAGATTTTAAACTATAGAAAGATGTTAATTATGAGTCAATATAGATGAGATTAAAGATCCAAGTCATTGTGGTTATATATAGCCAGTGTGATTGCTTATAGTTATAGTTTATTTTAGTTGGTATCATCTTTTGCTCTTCCTTGTAATTGAAATTTCTTCACGTCTGGATGTCTTGAACATGTTCTGCTTGCAAAAAGTTAAAATATACTACCGGTTGATCTTCCACAGCATCTATTGCTGTAAGATGAATGTGGGCATTGAGAAAGTCAGGCATCAGAACATCTTCTTTTTTTTTTCTTTTTTTTTTTTTTTGAGTTAATGACAATGTCAAAGTTGATGCCATACATTGTTTGATGCAGTTATACTCTCTTCAAGGACCTGAGAAGATTTTCCATCTTTTTGGTTTAGGCAAACAAGTTCACTTATTAGATGAGAAAAGGGGCTGGTATTTTATATATAAGTTGATTTTTTTTAAGTTCAACCATGTGGGATTTAATTTGAACAGCTAACATTTATGATAAATGTACAATTCCTTAATCAGTTGGCGTTGGTATGTTATATACTAGTCTATTATCATGTGCATGGTAGGTAATTAATTTTATTTATTTAATTTTTTACTAACATCGAGAAAATATATAAAAAACCACTATATATTAAAAAAAAACTATAGCGATAATAAAATATCTATAAATTGTTAGATAATAATTGTAACTAAAGTTTGTTTGTGAAATATCTAGAAGAAAAGTTCAATTATTATTATTATTATTATTATTTTAAATTAAAGTTCAATTAGTTTTAACTGAGTGGAGAAGTTATAAACCTTTTGAAATTTCAACTCAATTAAAGTTCT
>JAOANK020000003.1:447832-457904 GCA_026257165.2 Telfairia occidentalis
TTGGTCAAAGAAATATGTCTTTAACCAATTTAACTATACTCAGTTTGAAAGGATAAACTATCAACTTTTGGAATGGTTGCTGATAAACTATGTCCGAATAGATAATTTCTTTTTATTAGTTGAACAAAATGAACATGTGGTGGTTGACAAATTTGCATTCATCTATCTATGCTACAATATTAAAGTGTTTATATATTCATTTAAGGCCATTATTCAAAGCATCCCCTCTTTTTCTCCAAAAGAGGCATATCCCCAATATCAAAAAGTACGTCTCAATTAATGATCCTACCATAGGCTTTAGAAATCTATATTCATATTCCAACCACTTCAAGCCTTTGAGGTCCATCGTCAAAAGGTGGTCTTTTTTTTAGTTTAACAATATGTAGAGGATAGGAGGATTCAAACATATAATCTTTTGGTCAAAGAGATATGTCTTTAACTAATTGAGCTATGCTCGGTTAGTTGATAGTCTATTATTTCTACATCTCATAATTTGTATATCATTAATTATATCCCTTACTCCAAAATAGCTGGTCTTTTCCAACACTAGCATAATTGCTCAATGCACTTTATTCCAACATCTTAACTGCGTACCTTAGTGCATATTTTATCATCCATCTCCATTGTCATATCACTCTATGCTTTTGCTCTATTATTGAGATGAAATAACAAAAATATTTGCTACTCATATTAGAGTTGTTTCTATCATTCAAAACTACTTGAAGGTGGGCTATCCTTGTGTGCTTACCCTGGTAAGAAAATAAGTGACCAAGGAGAACATGAGAAAAGTATACGGAATGAAATACAAGTTCAAAATGAAGTTATGCTCAAAGTTAATGGGGTCGATGCCAATTCAAATCAATCCGAGCCAATCATCATGCCACGAGGTACAAGTACAAGAGCTAGAGCTAAACGACTTCAAGAGTTGCATCCATTCAAGCTTGAAAATGCACCTATTTAATCAAAAAAATTAATAAATCTAAAAATTCATATTCTTCCTTCCTTAATACATTATCAATGTCCTGTATTAAAAAAAATACCTGTCTAAAACATATACTTAGCTTAAAATGAAAAATCGTCTAAACATCATACTTTTCAATTAGCCAAAATTTAAACGGTAGTGAAGTCTCAAAAACCAGTAATTTGATTTCTTTTTTTTTTTTAGCTAAATTATATAAAATATGCCTATACTTTATACTTTTTATAAAAAATAAAATATTTTTGTACTTTCAAAAGTTTCAATAGTACTCCTCAACTTTATTAAACTTTTAAAAACTACACTTGAATCAAAATGGTTGCAAACGTCAACTTTAACTTTTATTGATTGAGATCAACCAAAACTCTACATCAACTTCTACATAAGACACCCTACTTCATTTTATATGAAATTTTTAACAGAATTTTGGTTTAATGATAGTTTTGAAACATTAATCAAAATTGAAGATAATACTGAAAGTTTTGAAAATATAAAGGTATTTTCAAAACAACAAAAAAATTATAATTTTTTTTTTATAATTTATTATTATAAAATTAATAATTAAAAAAAAAAAAAAAAAAAAAAAAGAACCTAAACTCTATAGAGACTAGAGAGAGAACCGGTTTGCGTCATATTACTTACCACTCTCTAGCGACGAATCGCAATCCCAATACCATTCTCATCTTTCTTTTTCTTCCAGAAATCTTTATGATAAATTTCCGTCGAATCCTTAAATGAATCCAAATAATACTATGCAATCCACCACCATTCCCCCTTTCAATCCCGCCATTTCCTGTCCCCCAAATCTCCTTCGTTTCGCGCCAAGAATCCGCCATTTTCCCGCAGCATCCAAACTTCGCTGTCCGTGTCCGATAACATTGGCTTATTCGCCTTATGGACTCGGTATCGGGTCGCGAACTGGCGCCGGCTCAAACGGGGCCACCTTTGATGGGCTCTGTACTATGACGGATTTTGTGGGGAAGGGAGGGATTGGTGTGGGAGATGATTTGCTGGTGCTGTTGACTCATATTCAGTATGCTTGCAAGAGAATTGCGGCTCTTGTGGCTTCTCCGTTCAGTTCCGATCTAGGAAATCCCGTAGGTTTGGCTGCCGGCAGTGGTGCGGCTGCTGGGCCGGACAGGGATGCACCGAAGCCGCTCGACATTTTGTCTGTAAGAAAATTTTCCATTGATTTTAGATATTGATTGATTTGATTATGTTTGCCTTTATCATTAATCGTTGAATTTTGAATGCATTGGTTTCTGAATCTTGTAATCCTCAAGGTTGACTTTCAGAGTTTTGCATCCAAACTGTTCTGTTTAGTGTCTAGATTAGTTATATCAACTAAAAGCGATGGATCTTTCGGTTTCAACTACATGAGATCAAGTTCAGCTTTAGCAGTCTCTTTGCCTCGGTCTTTAATCGTTGAATTTTGAATGCATTGATTTCCGAATCTTATAAACTTCAGGTTGACTCTGTTTCAGTATTCAAACTGCTCTGGTTAATGCCTAGATTAGTTGTGGCAACTAAAAAACAATGAACGTTTCAATTTCAACTAAACGAGATCAAGTTAAGCTTTAGCATTCTCTTTCTATATCAGGTCCTTGAATTGTAAACTCCTTTTCATTTTGGTGGTTTAAGTTTTAAGGTTAAAAATATAGCCCTGTTACTAAAGTTTACCCTAATTCAGTCCCTCGAGTGTAAGACTTTTTGTAAGTTCTGAATTCAGTATTTACCATCAAAATATTTATTAACAAAGTAACCTGTAAGGTATTCAGATATACCTTAGTTTATATTCATCAAAAGCGCACCCTAAGGTGAGTTACAAGCTTCACAGCCAATTAGAGAGGGCTGGACACTCTCTTTACAGACTTTCTTCAAAAAATACTTCTCTAAAAAAAGAACCCCAGACACACACAAGGCACAAAATATATACTAAGCTTAACACACTAACCATACTAACGACTACTTGCTAGGAGGAGATGATATTTCTTCTCTGCCCCTTCTAGTATAGGTATTAATAATAGGGGGTCTCGCATATCCTAACTCATTTTCTTGTTATCTGGAATCTACAATCTTGAATGCTAACAAAATTCTCTTTAATCTTCTTGACTTATTTACTCTTTTCCTTACTATTGAACACATTCTAACCTTGTTTTTAACCTTTAAATAAGTTTAATATGTATATAGCATCTCTATGTCATCAACTATAATTTATAAAGGAGGTTCATAGGCAATAAAGTAGGTTATTTCGTTTTTTTCATTAATTCCTAAATTAGAATTTAGCTGGAAAGATAGAATTTGGGATTCAAACTTGATAGAGTAATTTTAAACCTTTTAAATATTAGAGATCAAACTAGAATCAAAATAAAATTCGAGGGACCAAAATTATATTTTAACCCCATTTCAATAATGCTCTCAAACTTACTGGTTCTAAAACTGCCCTTTGTCTTAAAATTGTTCAGATAAATGATTGTTTAATTTATATATTTAGACAAGAACAACCTAGATATCCAAGAACATGAATTTCATAACAAAATAAAAAGTACACGAACTTTTATGAATTATATATTTTGGGGAATGTTTGGACATGGTGTAGAATGTCAAAGTTCATTGTATAACATAGCCTTCTATCTATTGGAGTGATAAGTTCGGCAGCCCCTCGGTTGAAAGGATGAATAAATCTACATTTGACCACTTCCCAATCCTTCTATCTATTGGGATTGAGAAATGGGGTCTATTGTCCTTCTGCTTTGAAAATATGTGACTCCATCATCAATAATTTCTTCCTATGGTTGAGTATGGGTGGATGAATACTCCTCTTAGAGGCTGGCTGGGTCATGAGTGTGTCCAAAAGCTAAAAAGCTTGAAATTGATCGTTTGTACTTCCACCTTTGGATGCATCACTACCCAAAAAAAAAAAAAAAATCAACTTTAACCATAGGAAGAAATTAATCCGAGATTACCATCCTTGACCAAATGGAGGAATTTGGGGACCCACAACCCACACATAAGGAACAAAGGAAGTCTTTGAAAGCCCAGCTAATAAAGGAAATTGCATTTAATGAGCCAACATATGGAGATGTTGCATTAATTGATAAAGGTATATATGCATGAGTCCCAAATAGGTGAACTAGTCATTAACGAGGACATAGAAGCTTCTCATGATTTTTCTAAGGACAATTTTTTGGAATGTATTCTCATTTGCCTTCAAGCATTAAAGAGTTAAAAAGTTCTTTCAAAAAAGTGTATCCATTTTCTATACATAAAAAAAGGATCCAAAGGCTTCTCTTATCCCTATCCCGAAGACTAACCTTTCAAATTGAGATTTTATTGAGGAAAAATGTATGAATTTATTGGCGTTTGTTGAGAATCCAAAGGTTGCCTTGAATATTGAAAGAATGAACGTGAATCATTCTAGAGTCTCTCAATTAGAAGATGATTCACCCAAGAAAAATGTCTCTAATTTATCACTGGGAGTCATTAATTCCGCTAATGGAAATACTAAAATTCATTCTCTTTCTTTATACAATAAGAGGAACCTGATCAAATTGAGGTTCCTCCTCTGAAAGAAATTATAAGTTCTCCTTAGTTAATTTGTGGTAAAAAGATTGACTTTCTTCCTTTTTGAAAGAAAATTAATCTTTTATAGTAGCTTGCAGTCTTATACTTCATGAAGTTCCTTCGAAATCAGTTGTGTTGAAATGACATCCAAATAGCTGATTTGTTCCCTGATTGAAGGAATTTTGACACTTATTTAAAGATCCTGCAGTATCTTTTATCATTGGTTTATTCTTTGGAGCACTCACCAATGTCATTTGAAGATGCATCCATTTTTAAAATGTTATGTAGTGTGTCGTATTGCAAGAAGCTCACTTCTTTGGGGAGCAGTCGGAATTGATGTTGTGGTAGCTGTTGCATATTTGAGGCAAAGTTTATATAGCTTATCAAGATTCTTATTTCTTATTAAGTTCACTAAAAGATTCCTAGATTTGCTTGAAGTGATCAGTGCTTTAAGTATCAAAGGAATTGCTGTCAGATCCCTCCGTCAATCCGAGGTATATTTTGAAGCCCCCATTGCAGTGGGAACCTTAACTTGTTTGGATGATCCCTTCTCTTCTATGAATGCAGTAAAGGACTCTTGGAACATCAGTTAGTTTGGACCTCCACTTAGTTTCATACCAAACATTGGGAACTACCTAGGGAAGAGTTTGGAACAAGGATAAGGAAAAGCAAGAACCACTTAAATAAATGAATCGATTGTATTTCGTTCGTTGTTCTCCATAGCATCAATTGGGGATCAAAAAGCACAATTACTATATAAAGAAGAGTGGTAAACTACAAGACTTCTTGTTCGAGTAGGAAGATTTTGATTTTTATCTCGCTTTTTAAACAAAGCTGGATGGTTACTTTTGTCATTATTATTAGCACGTATGCTTAAGGAGGAACTTGAAGACTAGGTTTTTTAGGGCCTGTTTGGTAACGTTCATGTCTCCTGTTTCTAGTTTTTGTTTCGCATTTTTTAAGAAACAAACATGTTGGTAACTCATCCTGTTTCTTGTTTCTAAATTTTGAGAAACATTTCCAAAAATTGGACAAAATTTGAGAAACTACAAAAAGTAGTTTCTTAAAATCTGTTTCTATTTCTTTTTTTTTTTTTAATTTTCAAGCTTGTACCAATTTTTCTCTCTCTCCCACCGTCTCTTCTCTTTCTCTCTCCTTTCTCTCTCTTCCATAATAATTTATTTTCTTTTCAAACTTTTTTATTATTTTTTTTCTCACTCTAGTCCTTTCCTTTTAGTTTACATATGTTTTTTTTCCTTTTCATTTAAGAGTCTTTAATTATTATTTTCTATTTAAATTTCTATCATTTTTTCTCAATTTTGATAGGATTTTTATTTATTTTTATTAAATTAAAATTAATAAGATGTCTCATGTTCCATTAATTTTCAAAGAAAAAAAATTTTCTTTTTTTTTTTCTTTAAATTTTATTTGCATGTATGGTTGGCTAAATTAATGAAAAAAAGTTTATCATTGAATTATAGAAATGTAGATACTTGATTGTCTATTCTTAAATAAATCTCTTATTACCAAGTCGAAACACAAAAATATATCAATATCATGTTCTACAATAAATTAATGATCATTTTAAATTTACAAAATTTGCTAGATAATTTACAAATTAGTCTAATCAAACTAATTTATGTAAGTCGACATCATTTAAGATGAATTGACTAGAGCGAGAGATGACATTGTAGATTAAATTTGAACGACATTTGAAGAATAAAATTTATTATTATTATTTTGTTAATTTTTCTTTAGAATTGATATTATATTAAATACTATAAACTCTTTATAATAATTTTATATTTGTTTTAGTGCGCATTACACATTTTGTTATATTATATGTATTAAATTTTACTTCAAATAAAAAACAAGAAATAGTTATCAACACATTTTTTTTTCTAATTCTTTTTTTAAAGAAACAAGAAACAAAAATAGTTATGAAATATGTTTCTGTTTATAGTTCTAAAAAAACAAGAAACAAGAAATAGGAAACAAGAAACGAGAAATAGGAATGCTACCAAACAGGTCCTTATTTTCTTTTCTTGTGGGCTGTGTTTGTACTGGAAACATGGAATATGAAATCAAGCAATCTGGGGATTTGACTTCTAGGATACGGCCAGGATTGATGCAGTATTTTCTTTCCTTTTCATAAGATTGAAGTGGGTTTGTTCGTTTTTGCGCATTAATTGTCATAATCTATGGCAATTTTGTTTTTCGTTGTTTTTTCCTTGTAATATTGGCAGTTTCCTTTGGGACATTTGTTTTTCACTCCTTTTGGGAGTTTGTATCTTGATCATTATTCTTCCTTTTCATATATCAATGAAAAATTGTTCATTGTTTCTTGTTCTTAAAAAGGAAAATTTTCTAACATAGCATTAAATGTCTTGATGTATTCCTTTTTTGTTTACCCCGTCAACCATGCATTACATGGTCATTTCTTTCAAAAGAAAAAGTTAACAATAACGACATTTTTTATGGGAATTGACAAGTTTGAGGACATTTGTTGAAACACTTAGAACTTAAGAAGGCCTAAATTGCAAACATAACTTGCCAAAATAGGATATTGCTGTTCAGGTTTTCTAGTTTAGCAACCTAGGTGCTTGGTTTTCTTTGCAAATACATTCTGGTAAGAGAAACTAAATTCTGGAAACAATCTCTTCTCTTTTTACAGAATGAAATCATCTTGTCATCCCTTAGAAATTCTGGAAAAGTTGCTGTGATGGCTTCAGAAGAAGATGATGAACCAGTTTGGATTAGAGACGATGGGCCATTTGTGGTGGTGACAGATCCTCTTGATGGCTCTCGGAATATTGATGCATCAATACCTACTGGCACTATTTTTGGGGTTTATAGACGTCTTGTTGAACTTGATAATTTACCAAGAGAAGAGAAAGCCGTGCTTAATTCTCTGCAGAGTGGCGCTAAGCTTTTGGCAGCCGGATATGTTCTATACTCATCAGCCACAATACTCTGCGCCAGCTTTGGTTCTGGGACACATGCATTTACTCTGGACCGTTCAACAGGAGACTTCATTCTTACCCATCCACATATCAAGATCCCTCCGCGAGGTAACATTTTGGGTTCCATGGTATGAAATATAACATGACATCGATATTACCTGCCAATATAGTTCAGCAGTGTTTCAAATAGGGAGAATTAGAACGATTTTATGGTAGGATTTTCTTATTTACATATCTTTTCCCGTATGACTCATCGTCTTCTTCTAGTCCAAAAATGATTCTAGGCATAACCCACTTTGATTCAACTTACTTTCATACTAAGAATTCATTGACTTGTTGATCCACGTTAAGCTACATATTGGGAATGACACTGTAGACCTCTACATGTACTTGAATGATATGAATACTAGGAGGGCATATTAGTCATTAGCTAAGGAGTTGGTTAATGTTAATAGAATGATTATAAATAGAGTAGATTGGAGCGGTTTCAGACTAGCAGATTTTGGAAAGTATTAGAAACTTATATTTCTTTTGTTTACTTTAGTACAAATCTGTTTGGGCCCTATTATTGAATTATATTATAAACATATCAAGAGATACTGTAGGGATCTTATGGACCTTATTTCACTTGTTTTCTTATGTTTCAGGGCAAATATATTCTGTAAACGATGCGAGATATTTTGATTGGCCGGAGGGATTGCGGCGATATATTGACACAATCAGACAGGGGAAAGGCAAGAATTCAAAGAAGTACTCCGCCCGTTACATATGTTCTTTGGTTGCTGATCTCCATCGAACTTTATTGTACGGTGGGGTGGCAATGAATCCAAGGGACCATCTTCGTCTAGTGTACGAGGCAAACCCTCTTAGCCTCCTCGTCGAGCAAGCAGGGGGCCGAGGTTCAGATGGTAAAAACAGAATTCTTTCACTGCAGCCAGTTAAGCTGCATCAAAGGCTGCCTTTGTTCTTGGGCAGTTTAGAGGACATGGAGGAGCTTGAAAGCTATGGAGATGTACAGCAAAAGGTGAATCCTGGTTATGAAGTTTGAAGATGTTATGGACAATGAAATTTCCTAGAAAGTGAATGAATCAACCTTCAGAAGGGTCAGTTTCTAGAATTTGTGTATTCTTTCCCATATTTTTCAGTGGCTTGAATACTACTGGAAGATGTAGATTTGAACTCAAAAAATAGGTGTAGATAAAGTGTTGTGTAATAACAGTAAATTCTGACACCATGTGAATCATGGATACATAGTTGCATTGAAAAATGATATTCTGGGAGAGCTCGATTCAACCCAAGAAGGTAAGGGATGGTGATAAAAAAAAAAAAAAAATTCCCCTCTGGATTTGTTTTTCAGATCCGCATCATCCGGCCATGGATACTGGTGGTTTTTCTTCTTCCTTAACTTTGCACTAACTAACAAGTCTTTCCTTCTTGGGTTGGATCGAGCTCTTCCTAGGGCCTTCAAAGTTTCTCATCATCCCTTTCTTCGATGAACTTAATTGTTCCGTCTCCAGTGAAAAAAAATCGAGAGGGGGAAAATTTTATATTTGAAATTTGGGAAAAAAACAAATCTATGGTGCTTTTCTAATCTGTCGAATGGGGTATCTCAAGTGGAAATGAAGGAGAAGAAAGAGGAAAAAGAAGAAAGAAGACAAATTTTTATGCCATTTTGTTTACGGAATGAGTCTTAAAAAATTAGAAAACAAGAAGCTGAAGAACTAGATTTTTCTTTTTCGTGTTTTTTATTTTATTGATATGTTTTATTGTTTTATTGTTTAATAAAATTTTTATTTGGCCATATCATTTAAAATTAATGCATAAGCATACTATTTGGTCTTCTAAATTGTCAGCATTCCATGGGTGATAATTTAACTATATGGACTTTTTAGAATTATTTTTTAAATGTTAGGGACTAAATGGAAACCTATCTCCAAACTGAATGACTAAAATTGTATTTTATTATAAAAAGTAGTTATAATGTATTTTTTTTATAATAATATATTATAATTATTTATTGAATACACAAATAAATATAATATAAATTTAAATAAATAGTGAAATTATGAGCATATATATCTATATTTAAAAAAGGAAAATTGTAATGGGTAGCAAAAATCATAAAAATACTTGCAAATTTAGCAGAGGTTTATCAACTTTGCAAATCTGGCAAAATTTTTAAATTTGACTTTCGTAGTTTTTATTATTCCAATTTTACCCTCAAATGTGTATCAGCTGGTATATTTGATATACTATATATTTAGTATATCAATCAATTGATATACATTATATTTGGTATATCAGTAATTATATAATTAAAAACATGATATACTTTATATTTGGTATATTAGTAACTGATATACTAATATAAAGTGAATACTATTTTTTATTTTTTTGTATCCTTTTGATGTAAAGTTGTTTCCATTCAACTAGCTTGATTTCGATGATTTTATTTAGATTTTATCATGTAGGATATCTTAATTGCATTATTTGTGCCAACGACTAATATACCAAATATAAAGTATATCAGTTAATTTGTTATATTTTTTTAATTTTTTATATTATTTTT
>JAOANK020000003.1:458004-469263 GCA_026257165.2 Telfairia occidentalis
GGGCCAGGCCCGGCCCATCTTTCAACTGAAAATGCGAGGAATTATGGCCGACAAGGTCGTTTACCAAACGTGTAACTTCCGTTTCTGTAGCAACTTTACGTGTATTCTATTCCATCAATTGACTGACGGAACAAACGTTTTAAACACTCATTCCCTTTATTTATTTATTACTATTATTATTATAATAATTGTTTTTTTTGGGGGGTACATCAAATACTCATTTCAGTGTTGTAGGAAGTATTTTATTTATTTTTCCTCATTTATTATCCAATTTCGTATTTCAAACAATAAATCTTTGTTCTATATTTTACATAAAACTCTTATAAAGTTGCCGAAATTATCTAAAACAAATATCTAAATATATGTAATAGTTTTATCTTGTTCGTAATTTATATATTTATTAATTTACAATATCATAAATTTGAACCAATTAGTACAATATTATATCAAAATTTAATTGGTTTGTTTTTATTATTATTACTTTTTATAGAAACATCAAACCTTAATTGTCAAAGAGATTAATAACTTTCCTTATAAATTGAATGTTTGAATTCTTGAAAAATTTGCAATAAATTTATTGATTTAATACCAATTTAAGAATTGCTGTATTTATGAAGGAGTCAAAAATTTATGAGTGCATCTCGAAAATATACCTAAAAAGAAGAAACCCTGTCTTCAAAATTACTTTGGAAAATTATAAAATTAGATAAAATGACAGAATGATATAAATTTAATTTCAATTGGACTTTCAAAAAGGTCCATAATATGAAATAATTTCAAAAATGTCTCATAGATGTAGGCTCAACTCAAGCCCCTAATTTTTTTTTTTTATGGAACTACCCTTATTTAATGAATAAAATTAACCAAATTAAAACAAATAAAAAAAGAAAAAATATAATCAAATCCTTCTTTTCTATAATCACCTCCTTTTTATGCAAAATTTTTGGGATTCTCTCTTTAAAAAACCAAAATTTTGTTCTACCCTTTTCAAAAAAAAAAATCATAGGTTCCATAAGTTCATCCATGATTTTCACGCTTGCAGTAAAAAAAAATCCTACCGTTAAAAAAAAATCGTTCTTCCACAAAATTCGTTTTACCCTTTTAAAAAACAAAATCATAGCTTCCACTAATTCCGGTCAATCCAACCGTACAACTTTGGTGCTCAGTTTCATGGCAGATTCCAAGGTAAAAAAGTGCTAATTATATTGAAGATGTCTACTAACTTCGGCTATTATATAATAGATATATGCAATGAGGATTTTGGGAAAGAGTTACCATTTCAAATTTTTGTGCTGTTGTTTAATTAAAATTTTTGGAATTATTATTTTGAGTATACTGATATTAATCAAATATATTGTTTTACATAAACTTAGTATATTGATTATTTGAAATTGTTGTGTTGTTGTTTATTTGAAATTTTTTGGGATTATAATTTGAATATACTGATATTAATTCTTTCATAAACCTAATATATTGATCATTTGAAATTTTTGTGTTGTTGTTTATGTAAAATTCTTGAAATTATTATTTGAATATACAGATATTAATCACATATACTGCATTACATAAACCTAGTATTGATTATTTGAAATTGTTGTGTTGTTGTTTATTTGAATTTTTTTGGGATTATAATTTGAATATACTGATATTAATTCTTTCATAAACCTAATATATTGATTATTTGAAATTTTTGTGTTGTTGTTTATGTAAAATTCTTGGAATTATTATTTGAATATACTGATATTAATCACATATACTGCTTTACGTAAACTTATTATATTGATTATTTGAAATTGTTGTGTTGTTGTTTATGTGAAATTTGTTGGGATTATTATTTGAATATACTGATATTGATCACATATTCTACTTTGCTTTACATAAACTTAGTATACTTAATTATTTGAATACACATAAACTTAGTATATTGATTATTTGAATACTGTTTTATTGTGTTATTTAGATGGATTTATCTGCAAAACATAATGTATAAACTTAGTATATTGAAATAGCTGAGAAGAAGAAAAAAGTAAAATATATTCTATTCAAGGTATATCTGTTATATATATATATATAGAGAGAGAGATAGATAGATAGGTTATCAATGTTCATAGTATATATATGTATTATTATATTATTCAAGTGTAGTAACTTTTACAATATTCGAACCCACGATCTTTTGGTTGGAAAAATATACCTTAACCAAAGGGATAAGGGAATGCTAACACTGTCGACAATAATGTGCCCTTATTAGAGTATGAGAGTCGACGACTTTTGCACAGTTCAATAAGGCTCGCGCACTCACATTTTTTAGCTTCCCTAATATCGAATATTTGTGCTAGGTATGTGCCCTCACTTCGATTTGATGTGGGGAATGTTTGCATTTTTTAGTGTACACTCCAAAATTTTGACCGGATTGTAGATATTATATTAGGACTTGTTTTTCAATAAAAAATTGACCCTTTTTTTGGGTACAAATAGAAAATTGACCGTTGAAAAATAGAATATTCTCATTTCTGCACATGGTTTCAAATGAAAACAGGAAAAGGAAGAATAACACGAAGGCAACGCAGAATGACTTTAGTTAAAAACAATTAAACAAATAAACGTTTTCTTAAAAGAGAAAACCAACAAAAAAAAAAAAAAAAACCGTCACTCCGTCGATAATGTTAACGTCAAAATCAAAATAATTCTATAGTATTTTCTAAAAAGAAAAAAAAATATTGTAACTACCCGAATCATCTCGACTAGTCGGATTTATGAGCCTCATCCACAACAAACCAAACGCGCTTTCTGCCGTCGTTTCATTGGGATATTAAATTGGCAGGCGTTTTGTACGTGTGGCAGTTAATAGTTATTTATTTAACGATTCACGGAATGGACATTTCTAGATTATACAATTTTCATTTTGGACCAATTTGACCCTCATCCTGCCGTGCTTCCAAACAAAACACGGTCTTCTTTCTTTATTCTTTTGAATTTTAGAAGATTGGAAGCAGCAGCAGCTTCTTCCCGCCTGCGTGATTTCTTCGGTAGGTTCAGGAGAGGCGTTTATATATAAATAACCATCGATTGCTGATATTGAGACCATAACTGAAATTCAGAGAGTAAGTTCACAAATTCCTTTTGATTTCTTCATTCTTGTTCCCAAAGCCAATCACGAATTGAAATGGATGATATCAATATCAACAGTACTGCTGTGCAGTTCGAGCGTGTATTGAGTTACTTCGACGAAGATGGAGACGGCAAGATCTCGCCGTTGGAGCTGAGGAATCGCCTCGGATTGATGGGCGGAGAGCTCTTGCCGGCGGAGGCAGAGGTGGCGGTGGAATCGCTGGACTCCGACGGCGATGGATTGCTCTGCGTTGGCGATCTGGCACGGCTACTGGACGTCGGAGAGGAAGAGAAATTAAACGACCTGAAAGAGGCTTTTGCGCTGTACGATGCAGAAGGTTGCGGGTTCATAACTCCGAAGAGCTTGAAGAGAATGCTGAAAAAATTGGGGGAATCCAAATCCACGGAGGAGTGCAAAGTGATGATTCGTCGCTTCGATTTGAACGGCGATGGTCTGATTAGCTTTGAGGAGTTTCAAATCATGATGGCATGACATGTACATATAATTTTTTAGTTTTTGGATTTTATTTTTTCAATTCATTTGATTCGTTGGAGGGGGTATTTCCCATTTATATACACAGACTTCTTGTACAAAATTCAATATATTAACTTTTGAGATATTTGGGTTGTTCATCCATGTGAATAAATGTTTTATTTTATGTGCGTGATGTATGGTTTATAGTTGATGTGTTTGAAAAATTCATTATGTTGTTGTGCGGATGAATCCACATAGGAATTCTAAGTACATGGAGAATGAGTGCCGAGATGACCTTGATAAATGGCTCCGACGTTTCAGTCTTTTTTTTTTTTTTTTTTTTAGTTCAACATTTGTGGGAATGGAGATTGAACCATTGACCTCTGCGATTATAGTACATGTCTTTATCTACTTAGCTATGCTCGAATTGGCCGACATTCAAGTCTTAATAATTTCACTTTGTTACTAAGATTCTAGTAAGGTTGATTACGTGTACCTACCATTAAGATTAGTTGTTGGGACTAAACTGATTAAGGTGGGGGATGATTTCGCTTCGTGGGACGTTGTACGGACATAACTCTCACCTCATGGATTGTTATCGCCTTTACTGCTGTGATCGCGGTGAAAGCACGTTGTCATGACAAAGTGGCAAGATCGAGCTGGTCTTCGTTGGCTAAAGTCAACCTCTGAAGTTAATGCCCAGCAAGACATCTAATTGTTGATTGCCACGTTATATGTTCAAAATTTTACCCTAACACATTAGATGAAGAATTGACTCTTCCAAACAAACTATTTATATTATGATAAGTGAATTGTTTATAATGGTATATGTTCAAAGAATTTCCTAGCATGAAGAATTCATTCTTCCAGATAAACTATTTGTTATGATGAACAATTTGTAGTTCCATGGATTTAAAAAATTCATAGCATGAAAATTTGACTCGGCCAAATAAAGAAAATTCTTCCTTCCCAAGACACAGTTTTGTCCCTTTTTTCTAGGAAGGAGCTTTTCTCCATGAAAAATTTTCTACAATAAAGCTTGGTAAATGATGACATAACACTTGTGGAGTTGATAGTAGTCTAATTAGTCTAGCGTGTTTTTAAATGAAGAGGGAAAATTCCCAAATGCTTCATTTCCCAACAAAATAACAAAATTCATCGGAAAGTTCAATAAAGATAAATAACAAAATTCATCGGAAAGTTCAATAAAGATAGCTTGTTAATGCATATTCACACGATTCAAATCGCGTGAGTTCAAATCTCTACCCTATATATTATTATCGTGTGGGTTTGAATCTCCATTCTATATATTGTTAAATTGTTTTTTGTTTTAAATGAGCGAAAGTATTTATATTAAGAAGAAAATAATTTTTTAATTTATTGATTGATTTATTTATTTTATTTTATTTTTTGAAATTCAAAGTTTGAAATTTTAATTTGTCTCTATAGTTTTATTTTTAATGTTAGTTCAATTTGTCTTTCACATCTTATCTTACCATCTTACAAAGTGCCAAAAGAAAAAAAATCATTTTTAAACTATATTGTCTGATCATTTTTTCTATAATTCCAATTGTATCTTTTGATCCATTTTCTCTCCCACTGTATGTGTACACATTTTTTTTTTGTCTTCTTCCCATCCCCCCTCTCTCACTCTCATAATTTCATTCCTCAACTTTTTAAGTTTCATAACCAAAATACTCAAAAAATCCTCTCCGTCTCTATACCTTTTCAAGTTTCATAACCAGTAATCATAACACAAAATTAAATGATACACATCTTAGCTTTCCTAATTAATATGTGTGTATACTTGTACCCAAGGTCATTGCAAAATTGAAAATCATAGTTTCCTTTTTATGCCAAAAGTTGTTGGCTTTTAAAGTGAGTCATTCAAATTATATTTCAATTTTTATTTATTTAATAGTATTCTAAGAACATAATAATTTATTTAAATTTCATTATAATACATTGTTGTACAGTTGCAGACACAATTGAGAATACGCTCATTTGTGATCTGGAACATTTCCAAAATAATTAGAATTTGAAAGCAATTGTTATTCGTAAGAGTTTTATTGAATAATATCAAATTAAGAAAGAAGAACTTCTTGAAGTAGTGAAACTCATTATATTGATGAAGAAGTAATCTTATCTTAATTTTTTCAATGATTATCATTTTTTTCACCACCTAAAAATGAATTTGTTATCCATAGAATAAAATTTAAGGTATCATTCTTTCAACCATCTAAAAATGAATTTGTTATCCGTAGAATGAAATTTAGGATATCATTTTTTCAACCATCTAAAAATGAATTTGTTATCTGTAGAACAAATTTTTTGGATTTAACATAACAAATTGGTGTGAATAAGAGGGAAATAGATAGAAATATATATAGGATAGATTGAATTTAGAATGTGAATAAATGAGTGGACATAGAACAACAAAATTTGTATTAAATTCAAATGTTGAAAATATTACAAAAAAACTATTGTATATAAAAAGTAATCATGTAATAGACTAAATTACTTTAATCACAATCTATTATTGTCTTTGAAATGGTTCATTTTATAATTTAATATTATATCATATTTATTTTTAAATTAATAAAAAAAAATACAATAAAATATTCTACTAAAATGGTTCGACAATTCATGTGAATTTAATTGAAACTTAAATAAAGTTCTAAAAGAAAAAAAAGAAAAACATAAAAAATTCAAACATCCTTATTTATGACATCAACCTTCTCTCACTCTAACATCATCTCATCTTCCTTCCAAAAATCCTCTGTTTCTCCCGTTTCCATCTCTTTGTTCCAGCCGCCCCCTCGTTCAGCCTGCGACGGCGTCTTCTCCCGCGAGTTGCCTCTCTATCGTGCAGCGCCCCCAGTTGCTTCTTCTCCTGTGAGGTCTCTTCGGCAAACTCTTGTTCTGGCCGCGGAACAGACTCACGAGTAGCGTCCTCCCTCGCAACGGCAAGACTCGCAAACTCTAGCTCCTATAGATTTGTGACGATCGCAACTCAGCGAGCTCCCTTCGGTAGCTGTTCCAAACAGACGAAAGTGACCCACACATAGACGGCGCTCTTCCACTCTCCGACGAACTCCAGCCCTTCTAATCTACGACACCCAGACCTCTAGCGACGTGATTTTTTTTTTCGGCTATCTTCGGCGCTGACCCACATTCCAACAACTCAAGGTCTGCAAAATCAATTTTCATTCGAGTCAGATCTGCATACCCATAGCCTTAACCTCAAATTCGAGTACTCATGTGTCGAGCCCAAATCTGCAGCGTAGAACCCATTCGGCGCGGACCAAAGACCTTGGTATAACTTCTAATTACAACTTAACTGCTTGCCTGAGCTTCTTTTTAGACTCTGATTCAGTGTCTCAAATTGATTTCTGATCTTGAATTCTTATTTCTTATGTCTAGGGAGTTAATCGATTGGAGTTTATGAGTGCTTACAAAGTGCAGTGGGTAGTTCTTACTTGTGTGCTGCATGTTTTGGTTGATTCGTTGATTCGTATATGAGTAAACGTGGTTCTGATATGAGTTGAGTTTTAATGTAACTTGGCATGTTCTGATGATGTATTCGGATATATATTATATTGCTGAATATATATCCGAATGATGTAGAGCATGCTGATATTGTTCGTATCTTCTATGTCTTACACTTTGTGAGTCTACTGGTATGTTTGGGTGTTAAAGCATGTTATAAGATTTGGGTTGTGAGTTCTGAATTTATTATGGATGAGCTAAGGGTCTTGGGAAGTATGATCAGGTGCTGATATCTCACAAAAGAATGTGAATTTATGTTTTGAGAAAAGGTTCGGGGATAAGGAAATGACACAAAGGTGAATATCAAGGCCTCAGATACAAATGGTTGGGCTGGTATAGCACGTGTTGGATGTTGAGGCCTTAGGTATAAATGGTCAGGGGTCGATACATCAATGTCGGAAAAGATGAACATTGAAGCCTTGAGTACAAATGCTCAAGGGTTGGTGTGATAAGTCTAATTGGAGGCAAGTATTGGGGCCTTAAGGTAAAAATGGTCAAGGGCCAATACCTTGTGAGGTCATCAAGGCCTTAGGTATACATGGCCAAGTGCTGATGCAGCAGTTTGAGGGTCTTGGATACAAATGGTCGAACGTCAAGTTCTGTCGAGAACTTGGGTTCAAATGGTTGGGAATCGATGTGTTTCGAAAGATTAAATTTCGAAAAGTTTGAAAGAGTTGGAAATAGCTGTGTTTTAAAAAGTTAGAAAATATTGTGAGAACTTGAGATGGTTAAAGTTTATGATTGAGCAGACTTGAGATGATCCTGGTTCGGTATTTTTATGTACTTGCTAAATATCTGCTATATTATTTCGTTACTCTCTTGTTACAGAATAGCATTTTGAATGTGAAAAACATGTTATGTGATAGTGTTAATTGTTTTGTTGTTTGTGTGGGTGTGAGCTACTAATTGAGTTGTGGTGTACTCATCCCCCAAAAGATCTTGCAGGTAGTGACGCGACTAGAAGATTGGTGATGACGTTGAAGAGGCTGGGCTCGAGAATTAAATAAGTGATTTTATTTATTAGTTATACCATTTTTATTATTTTGCTTAAAGTTTTGGTAACTATTTTTGTTCATGTTAGTTACCTTTATAAGGAAATTTACACTTGTTATTTAATCAAGTATTAATTGAACGAGTGATTTCAGCAACATTCTTCATGTTTTAGTCGGAGTTTTGGGCGCGTTATAATGCCGGTGAATAACAGCCCTAGTAGTAACAATTTGGGGAGGAATGTTGGGGCAGCCCCACATTTTGGGAATTCAGGCATGGTTCCGCAAACAAGGCCTATGAACCATCATGCACAGCTTCTCTCTCAGTCACAGCCTCAAATACATAGTGGATCACCTTTTTTAGGTCATTTTCAGTTGTCCGAGCCGCAGGTGCAGATAATGTCTCAAGTACAGGCACAAGCTCAGTCTGTTCATGCACAGTTTCAAACTACTCAACCTGCCCAAGTACATACTGCTAATCCTAATAATGTTAATATACCACCTTCTGTTTCAATACCTGTAACAGGGAGTTCTAAGAGGCCTAATCAGAAGCCACCTTCTCGGCCTCCAGAATCTTCTAACACTAGCGCAAGTTCACCATTTAAAACCATGGAGCTAACTCCAGATGCTAGAAGAAAGAAGCTTAAGCTTCCTGAAAAACAAATACCTGATAAAGTTGCTGCTCTTCTTCCAGAATCTGCTATCTTTACTCAATTGCTGGAAGTTGAGGGTCAGATAGATGCTGCTCTGGCAAGAAAGAAAAGTGATCTTCAAGAGTCTTTAAGGAACCCTTTGCGTATTCAGAAAACGTTGCGGATCTATGTCTTCAACACATTTGAAAATCAGAACCAAAATAGTTCTGATCAGAATGTAGAATCCCCTTCTTGGTCGCTTAAGATAATTGGGAGGATCTTAGAAGATGGAAAAGATCCTGTTATCACTGGAGCCAAGCAGAATTATGATTCTACATACCCAAAATTTTCATCTTTCGTCAAGAAAATTACCATATATTTAGATCAGAACCTTTATCCAGATAATCACACAGTTTTATGGGAGAGTGCCCGTTCTTCTGTTTTGCAAGAGGGCTTTGAAGTGAAGAGAAAAGGAGATACGGAATTTACTGCAGTGATAAGATTGGACATGAATTACAAGCCCGAAAAATTTCGACTTTCACCTGCTTTGTCTGGTGTGCTTGGAATTGAAACAGACACTCGCTCAAGAATTATGGCTGCACTATGGCATTACGTGAGAGCTAACAAGTTGCAGAATTCAAATGATCCTTCTTTCTTTACATGTGATTCAGGTCTTCGAAAAGTGTTTGGTGAAGAGGGAGTGAAATTTTCTACAGTATCTCAGAAGATATCACAACATTTGATTCCTCCGCAACCTATAAGCTTACAGCACAAAGTAAAGATTTCTGGTAATTGTCCTGTTGGAACTATGTGTTATGATGTTGCGGTGGACGTGCCTTTTTCAATAGAAAATCAAATGTCAGCATTATTGACAAACATGGAGAAGCATAAAGATATAGATTCCTGTGATGAATTGATTTCTGCTGCAGTAAAGAAGATTCATGAGCACTATGGAAGGCGAGCTTTCTTTCTTGGCTTCAGTCAGTCTCCAACAGAGTTTATCAATACTTTGATATCTTCTCAAAGCAAGGATTTAAAGATCGTTGCTGGAGAAGCTAGCCGTCTCAGAGAGAAAGAACGTCACTCTAATTTCTACAGTCAATCATGGTGAGCTGCAGTTGTTCATTGTTTGTCTTCCTTTCATGTTTGTTTACTCGTATATCATCAGGTACTTCTCTTCTTAAGTGTATTTTAAAATGGGAATGATTTTGGCTATGTGAAAATCACTCTTGAGCATGTCTTATATTGCATTCCAGCATCAATGGCCCACTTTATGGAAGCTTTTTTTTTCCCTTTAAGTTCAACGATATATAGAAATGAGGATTGGAACTTCAGACCTTATGTTCAGATTGGTGCTTTATGGATGCTATTTGCGTCGTGCTATGTTCTATATTCTTCCTTTAATAGTGGAAAGAGTGACCCATTTGATTGGATTCCATTCGTGTCGAGCTCTTTGTTTTGGGGTAGGATGCTGATATGCATAGTTAACTAAAATGATGGAAACAAAATTTAAATGTTTTTTATATAGTTGTTTACATAATTGTGTTGAATCAGGGTGGAGGATGCTGTCGTTCGGTATCTGAACCGCAAACCTGCTGGAAGTGATGTTCCAGGAAGCACTTAAGGATCCCGCTCAACATTGGCTGCCCTTTCAATCAACATCAATCTCGAATAATTCGGTGACAGCGATTCTGATACTTATCTCTTTTATCACTTGTTTATCTTGAACAGTATAGGAATTCTGTATTTTAATTTTTAACCTATGGCTAGTTCGTGACTGAGTGATTATCTTGCAGGGGAAAGTCATCTGAATTTGATTAGAATTAGACATTTTCATTTTGTACCATGTTTCAGCTAGATGTTAGAATCATAGATGGTTTTGCTGGTCTGTTCGCCCAAAGTTTCTGATCAAACAAATTACATTCCTGAGTTCTAAATTTGTTTTTATACAAAAATCAACTATGTACTACTTTGTCAAACTGAGTATAGCTCAACTAATTAAAACATATCTTCTTAACCAAAAAAATCGTGAATTTGAATCCTCACTTCTACATGTTGTTGAACTAAAAAAAAAGGGCACTACGTTGATTTTTATTTTTGTGGCCTCTGTTAAAGCTACCAACTGATGTGTTTACATCAGATTTTAGGGTATGCATCATGAATATTCTAGATAGTATCATGGAATTGGCTGCAGACAAAGGAGTTTTGATGAGGCAGACCAAACTTTGAGAACAGATTACTGTCATTAAACTCATTATTCCCACTTGTATCTATACAAATTCTTATGTGTCTTGGTGAAGCTTTACGTAACATTGTGAAGGTTGACTTAACATTTAATTCTCAACTGAAAAAACAAAAAAAATAAAAAATAATAAAAAAAAATTGTGAATTAACTCTATTGTTAGAAGAATCTGATTTGATTGTTTGATGATGCATAAGTTTAAAGTGTTTGAGGGATGTTGAGGTGCATGGCTTGGGTGCTCTAACTTTTTCAAAGGCCCAT
>JAOANK020000003.1:469363-493158 GCA_026257165.2 Telfairia occidentalis
GGCCGAGCTGAGCTTAACCTCTATCAGCTCGGCTCTGCCCGAGGTGGTACCACATACGTGACACTCCCAAGATCCTCCAGGTATCTTGGTGGTTTTTTCACCCCCAACACATCCCTACGAGTTTCTCCAATCTTACTAAAAAAAAAAAAGGTCAGAACATTTTGGATTTAGATTTTTGGCAGCCCAACAACCGAGTTCATCAGTTCGTTCTTTGATTGAGTTCAACAACATGTGGGGTGGAAGATTTGAACCCATGACCTCTTGGTCTTTAACCGGTTGAGTTGTCTGTTTGACTCATACATACAAAGTTTATAAGGCTTTTGTTCCAAACAAATCTGGAACCATGAATGATATTCTATATATATATATATATATATATTTAGAACAAAGGACCGCTTTGCTCATTGTTCGTTATTGACCTCTTAGCGGCAACGATATATACAACAATGAAGATTCAAACATAAACTTCTTGGCGGAAGCAACACAATTGGGATGAGGGAAAGTAAGAGAGAAAGAGACGAGTGACGGATAGAGAAAAGCCACTCACAAAAAATATATATATATTAAATTAATAATTTTGCCAATTACACTCATAGACTTTAATGGTCAGTTTCCCTTTTGAAACTCTAAGGACTGACTAAACACTGATTTCAAACTTAAGTGATCAAAAACATATTTTAATAAAGGAGCAGCAAAGAAAGTATTTTTTTTTTTAGTTTAATAATATGTGTTGGTGGAGATTCTAACCTACGAACTTTTGGTCGAATAGATTATGCTTTAATCAATTGAGCTATTTTCAGTTTGGCACAAAGAAAGAAAATAATCTATTAGTTTTATATAAATATGATATATTAAAATACAAAATAATCGTAATATAGATATATATTAAGTTTTTTTTTAATATAAATAAAAGAATGAAAATACATTATACGTATATCTAGAGGTGTTAAAAAAAAATCAACAACCCGAAAAACCTAACCTAACCCATGCGGGTTGGGTTGGGTTGAAAATTAATTTGGGTTGGTTTGAGTTCATTTTGCTCTAACGGGTTGAATTTGGTTGGTTCTTAAGTTCACTATATTGAATCGACCCAACTCAACCCATCCCAACTTATGATAATATAGAATATAAATTTTATAAGTTTGCTATTACCTTAAAATTTACTTTCACTTTAAGATCATTTTTTACTTTTAACTCAAATTAATTTTAAACTCAAACCCAAATAAATCGTTTGAAATTTTTAGGTAATCGAATTCTACATAACACTCTTAATCAAAATCATATTTGAGAACTAAATAACTCTACATAACAATTATACGGTGTTAATTTCAATCCCAACCCGATAGAATTGAACCGATACAACTCAATTTTTCATGGGTTAGTTTGGTTTGGGTTCATTATTTTATATGAGTTGTTTGTGTTATATAAGTTTACAACTCGAACAATTGGATTGAGTCCAAGATTTCATTAAAACCCAACTCATGAACACCCCTAGTATATCCATCCTAATTTCTTCTCATTTTTCAAGGTTTAATTTGTTCTTTAATCCTTAAAGGTTGAAGTTGATTTTATTTTAGTCCAAAAAAGCCAATAGTTTTGGTTCTTACATGATTTCGAATATTTATGTACGTTGAAAACAAATGTTATGAAGTGAATATTAAATAATTTTTAAATTTGAAGACACTAAAATAAAATTTAAAAGTTAAAAGACTAAAATATACTTGCCGACTTGGGATTCTATTCATGAGCTAGTAAGGGATAAGTTTGGATCGTTCTTGTGAAACATGCCATTGTGGTGGCACGGAAACCACTGAAACACCATAATAGAGCTAATGATAGAGGTCTGAACACTTTTTTGCCCGATCTTACTATAACCAACTAGAGATCTCACTCAATCTTTTATATTTTAAAATTTTTAAAAGACCATATTGATTAACTTTTTAAAGTTTTCAGACAAATTTATTTTTATTTATTTATAAATACATTTTTAGTGTCTATTTGATCCCTCAACTTTCAAAACTAATACTTTTGTCTTTAAAGTTTAAAAAATATTTTTAAATGACAATTGTGTTTCAAAAGAAACATTCTTGTACTTAAGATTTAAAAAATCTAAATGGTCCATGGTGGTGAACATGACAGATAAATGATAATTGTGTTTTGTTGATATGTATTGTTTTGAATAAGGTGACAAATATCTCTTTCTTCTTTTTCCTCCTCTTTCATTCAAAATAATATACATGAACAAAATACAATCATAATTTAATTGTCATGTCACCCACCAGTAATAGACTATTTAGAATTTGTTTCAAAATTTAGGTACAAAAATATTTAATTTGAAACTCGAGACTAAATGAATACCAACTTTCAAGTAACAAAAGTATATTTTACTCTAGTTTTTTAGTTCAACCATTACAGTTGATGCCTTGAGATCAATTTTAACTTAAAAATATAAGAAATTCAATCTTTCTATGGGAAAGAAGAAGAAAGAACATCCAACCAAAAACCCAACCGTACCATTTTTCTTCGGATTGCTATTTCCTTCAATCTTGTTACGACATTGTATCGCGCGCAGCAGCCGCTGCTCCTTTGAGTCTTCTCTTTTGCGCATTCTTTCTTCCACCCAAAAGCCCTATTTTCCCTCTTCTCTGCTCCACTTTTCATGTAACAGTCGCCAAAAACCCCCCAAAAGATTTTTCAATTTTCAGTTCACATTTCTTTTCTCCCACATTTATTTACAATTATTGTAGTCAGTTTCTAGAGGGAGAATCAGTTGGTTGGTTCGTAATAAGAAGAGAGTGATGGGAAGTAACTTTCCCTCTCTTCCAGTGAAGCGAGCGGTAGCGTACATGGCGGCGACTGGAGTTGTGGATACATACGCGGGTTTGGCGAATGGGCCATCGAAGTCGAAGAGATCCAAGAAACCTCCGCCGCTCATCGTTCCTCCGGGCCATATCGCGTTTCGGATGCTCTGCCACGCTTCGAGAATCGGTGGGGTTATCGGGAAGTCGGGCCTTGTGATCAAGCAACTTCAGAAGTCCACCGGAGCAAAGATCCGTGTTGAGGAAGCTCCTAGTGAATCGCCGGACCGGGTTGTTACTGTGATTGGACCGCCGGCGCTTACCTCCAGGGTGTTGCTGGATCCAAACCCTAGCGACTCTGGGGTCGGTGGGGAAGAAGTCGAGGCATCTAAGGCCCAAGAGGCGCTTTTGAAGGTGTTCGAGAGGATTTTGGAAGTAGCGGCCGAGAGTGAGGGCGTTGGGGTTGGCGCTGAATTTGGAGTTGTTTCTTGTAGATTATTGGCGGAGGTAGCTCAGGTTGGGTCGGTTATAGGCAAGGGGGGGAAGGTCGTGGAGAAGATAAGGAAGGAGAGTGGCTGTAAGATTAGGGTATTGACAGATAAGTTGCCTACTTGTGCAGGGCCTTCTGACGAGATGATTGAGGTAAATATGTTTTTTTTATCTTGCTTCATATTGTGGAGGCTTGAGTTTGTCTCTTAGGTTGGGTTTCAGTTCTGGCTATGGTGTCCTTTTTTTTTTTTCCAAAGAAATAGAAATATTTATATATATATATAAATCCGAATAGACGCATTGGAAGATGAATTTACGGGTTTGATGTTGTGGCATAGTGTCGAGAAAAGCAGGTTTATTGCGTACGTTGAATTCAAACTTCTACTTATGGTATGGGTTTTGGAATGAGACTTCAGCTTTCCGGTGCATTAGGCTTAACTTTATTCTTCTGGTTCTTTGATTTGATGCCATTTGTAGTTTGCGTGTTGATTGTGAGACATCAAGGCAATGTACCTAGTACCTGTGCTTTTCTGCTCTGCCTGCAAGTTTAGGTGTTAAACTATTTTCATATCAGGTTGTTTGAAATGCTTATTTGATTTTTCTCATTAGTAGTAACGAGATAATTGAGTAACCATGATGATATTAGATTTAGCTGGAGTGAAATATGAGAGTTTTTAGAGGGGCTGAGAACTCGTAAGAGAAGTGTGGACTGCACATCAGCTGTGTATGTGACCAAGGTGTTTTGTAGATATTCTGTCTCTCTGTCAGTTATTAGATCCCCGTTTT
Organism: Telfairia occidentalis; assembly: GCA_026257165.2. Classification (NCBI taxonomy): domain Eukaryota; kingdom Viridiplantae; phylum Streptophyta; class Magnoliopsida; order Cucurbitales; family Cucurbitaceae; genus Telfairia; species Telfairia occidentalis. Next base: position 473,437 of record JAOANK020000003.1, read on the forward strand.
GTTACTTTTTCTAAGTTAGTTAGCTGTATATGCTCTGTTTGTATCGAGCCTCTTTCTCTCTCTCTCTCGTATTTCCCTCTTGTATTCCTTCATATTTCTCTATGAAAGCTAGGTATTAAAAAAAAACACCCATGTTGATATAAATGATAGATGTTAAACTTGACAGTGAATCGGTGGAAAAGAATACTAAAATTATTGTGCTCCAAAGGGCTGATACTTGATGAGTGACTGTTGTTGAATGTAGTATAAAAAACAGATAATAATTTCCTTGATGAATTACTCTTCTCCCGACTCTTTTTATTCTTCTTCTCATTATTTTTTTCACCTAACACTTTTGAATCTTCTTAATTTTCTTATTTTTCTTCATCTAAACCTTGGCGCGCCGAAACATCACTACTTCTTTATCATGTAAACTGCTTATTTGGTACAAATGCATTTTACCACCCAATATAAAATAAGCTGTACGGTGTGCCTAATAAGGGAAAAATTATATGGAGGCTAAGCTTCTGGAGATTTTCATTATTTCTTTTGAGTCAATCAATGAGTTTGTAATGGTATTTGCTAATTGTCTTCCCGGGTGGGAAGTGTTTTTCTTCCTTTTTATTTTTCTTCAAAAGATATTTATCTAATTATTTACTATTGTGTAGTCTTGGAATCTGGTTAGTGAGAACTAAAGTAGATAGATCAGGATGTAGGTTTGGGTCATTATTTCTCAATTGAAGAGAAATTTTCTTTTAGACCAACAATTTTTATTTTTTATTTTTTTATATGAAACCAAGCTTTCAAGAGCAAAAAAAAATATATGCTAGAGGCATACAAAAAGATTGACTGGGCCGCCCAACAAAAGGAGCCATCTTGAAAAAGGGCTCCAATCTAATAAAATAAGGCCGAATAACTAAAAAGATAATTATGAAAGTCCTTATGCACTGGCGTCCAAAGCGAAACATGGAACTTCATAATAGATGAAACTTCCTCCCACGATCTCTCAAAATCCCTTAAAATCTACCATTTCTCAACCAAAGGCCCCACTAAATAGAAAAACACCCACAAGGCACAATAGGAGCTCCTTCTCACGAGGGGGTGGGTGGAGAAGTAGCTCCTCAACCATGGAAAACAATCTCTGGAACATACCCAAAGCACCTCCACACGTTTGAAAAAATTAATTCCAGATCCATGGAGCAAATGGGCAGACGATATGGTCAAGATCCTCTTACACCCTCCTACATAGGATGCAACACTATGAGCCTATAAGAAAGGAAGACTTCCTCAAGATACGATCCAGGATATTCACTCTGCTATATAGGATCATCTACAAAAAAAAAATTGATCTTCTTGAAAATTTTAACCTTTTAAATCAAGGAGAAAAAAGAGGAGCCAAACAAAGAAGGATCCCTATAATTTTATGAAAACTACCTTTCTTTTTGTCGGTTCATATGGTTTTTATGTTGGTGTGCTAGTTGATTTCTATAGTGGATATTCTATTTTGTTTGTGTGTATGTGTAAACGTCGGACAAGGTCTTTGAGGAGAACTAAAGATGGTAGATTAACATGCAACTGGACCCATGATTTTTTTACCCGTGAGTATTCGGGCCATCTTGTGCTCCCCTTGAATTCTCACTGGACAACCATCGGAAACTACAACATTTGGTTGCCAAGGTAGCTCGTAGAATATTAAATTTTAAGGACATGATCACCATGACTTGATACCATTCTCTCTAAGCCCTTTGTTATTTATATTGACTCTTATTGACTACTAGGTCAATACATAGTGGTTTGACCCATGATCTTCTTCAAAGGAAATTTTTTTTTTGGGGCCTATACAATTATTTTATTTTACATCATTACCTTTGTTTTCAAGGCGATCCCAGGTGTCACAATCACACTCTTTCAAGGTCGGGTCAAGCGATTGTGCGGCACTTGCTTAGCTCAAATCAACAAGGCAACTGAAAAGTGTGGTCGACTTTGTTGTGTCGGGTCTAGCCTCCACTCACGTTTCACAAGAAGATTGTTTTATTAAACATGAGAGAAAAAACATAGGAAAACAACTTTAAAGAAAACATGGTAGATAGTGGGTGCAAGAAAACTTGATTATAAAGCTTTTTCTCTCTATGGTAGGTTTGCAGGAGTGCTTACAAAACTTTGGTCAAGGGAAGGTTTGATGACTATTTGGTTCTCTCTATGGTATATTATAAAGCTTTTTCACTATGACAGGTGTGAACATCAAAAGTGACGAGGAGTCACCACTTACAAAAGTACACGTAAATGAAAACAAACTTCAAAACTAATCATTACATGCAAGAATCATTTTGAAAATTCTGATTGCAAAGGCCAAATTTTCTCATAATGAGTTGACCTAATGGTAATTAGGGCTCGTTAAAAAATAAATGGGCTTAGAGGGAATGCTTCCAACTATAGTGGCCACCTACCTCGGATTTAATACCCTATGATTTTTTAGTAACTAAATATAGTAGGGTTAGGCACTTGTGTGAGATTAGTCTAGGTATGTGCAAGCTGGTATGCACACTCATAGATATTAAAATAAGTTACAACTTATAAAGGCGAAGTATGTCTCGACTTTAATCAAAGATGTTACTTTTTTTTAGCAAAGTTTTGTTTTAGAAAATTAATTTCTTGAGTTATCATGGCCTGTGTGTTTGAGAGACTTCCTACAAGTCACAAAAATTAAGTGTCAATTCATCTTTCCCTTTCTTGTTCTGTTTATTATCGTACAATGTATCTTTTTTAATTAGGAAAATTACATAGAATATGTGGTAGATGTTGATATCTGCCAAACTCTTTAGTTGATGTTAGGCAGCTGTTATGAATATACTATTGTTTCTGACAGATAGAAGGGGATGTTTTGGCTATCAAGAAAGCACTTCTTGCTGTATCTCGCTGTCTTCAAGACTGTCCTTCAAGTGACAAAATGAGGACGGCTGCAAGCAGACCTGCTGAAGCAGTCATCCATGAGACTTTACCCGATCTGCACATGGATCATATTTTGCTGAGGAATTCAATTCTGCCCATCTTGCCAAGCAGTTCAAGCATTTTTACTTCAGGAATCCATTCATTGCCTATAGATGCTGATGTGCTGTCCCCAGTAGACACAAAAGTTACACAGCAGGAAGTTGTTTTTAAGATTCTATGTTCCAATGATAGGATTGGGGGTGTGATTGGCAAGGGTGGTACAATTGTTAGAGCACTTCAGAATGAATCCGGTGCCACTGTAAGTGTTGGACCATCGGTAGCTGGTTGTGATGAGAGAATGATAAGTATTACTGCTTCTGAGGTGTGACATCCTTTTGTAGTCTTTAACCCATCTGATTTTCTTTATGCACCTGCAATCCCTTGTCTAGTGTACTAACATGAATCTTTTTAATTTTTTTTTTTTGGTTTCATCTTGGGAAGAACATTGAATCACGATACTCGCCAACACAAAAGGCCGTTGTTCTTGTTTTCTCTAGGTCTGTAGATGTGGCAAATGAGAAGGGGCAAGACATGGGCTCAAATAAGGGATCACCTGTTGTGGCACGGCTTGTTGTTCCATCAAATCAAGTTGGTTGTGTGTTGGGAAAAGGAGGTGCTATAATTTCTGATATCAGGAAGGTCACAGGTACAAACATAAGAATAATAGCGAGTGATCAGGTCCCAAAGTGTGCTGCAGAGAATGATGAAATTGTTCAGGTGAGAATGAAATACATTTTGTTGTTGCTGGTGCTAAGTAATTTATTCCTTCACTATCCTTACTTTCTTTGGACTTAGCATTTTTAAAATTTTTGTTGAGTGATTGTGGAGTCTGAACTCAACAATAATGTTTAGCAGTCTGTTTGACTGAGTTGAATATTGCTGAATTTACTAGAGTGCTAGGATGCTTAAACGACTTTCTTTGTCTATGGGGCATGGACACTCGATTTTTACTAAGTGTCAGTGTCAGACATATGTCTGCAATGGTTATGCTTGCATATGTCTGAAACATTGAAATGAGTATCTGATTTTTTAATTAATATTTTTGGACACATTGTCGGACATGCTTGAGGAAAAAAATATGAAATTTTCCATAATAAAAGCCCAGCCCAACCCATCTGATTGAGGACCTAAATGATGAAGAAGAAGACGAACTAGTTTAGAAGTTTAAAGCTCCTTGCCGCCACACCCACACCCACACCCACACCCGATGGCTTTAGTGAACTGTAGATGATAGATTTAGGATAGGGGCATGAAGAAAGTTAAGCCAAAAAATAAGGGAACTAAATATCAGTCGGTAATCGATTTGAAGAAAACACATTTGAACAGCCCACTTGATTTGCCTACTCCTTAGCTCACCATTGCAAGACATTTAAGCTTCAAACATCTACCTAAAGTTGCATCAAGCCTAAACCAGAAACTTGAGTGAGGTTCTTTTCTCTTTTCTTTTAGTCTTCCTTCAAAATTCTTCTCTTTTCTTTTAGTCTTCCTTTGAAATTCTTCTCATACAATGAGTTGAATAGATGTGAAATTGAAGAGAAAAAAAGAAGGAACTCACATGATTGGTAAAGTAAATTTGATTTTTGCTTGTTCCAACGAGGTGTTTGATAAGAGAGACTCCTTGGTTTTCTTCAATAAAGATAATGAGGGAAGAGAAAAAAATTAAAGAAGTAAAAGGTAATAAAGAGAACTTTGGGGGCTAGTTAGTGTGAAACAAAGCAAAAGCTCTGGAAAATACAAGCGGTAAAAGTAGCTTTAATTTTAAAGAATATGGAAAGGCCAAAGTTGGGATTTTCTAGAAAGGAGGTAGTTGGTGGTTCTTCCATTAAAGGCCAGAAACTTCTCAAATTTTCAAGAGAATAAGGACAATGGAAAGTCTAGGGTAGCTGAAGAGTCATTAGGTTTAAGAGTGTACATGGGTTGAGTTGGTCGGGTTAGGATATTTTTTTGGACTGACCCGAAAATTCAGGTGGGTCGGTTCCTTAATCCTATGAAACTGAATACAGTAGGTAACCCAACCCAACCCTTATATTTTTGGATTGGGTCGTCGAGTTGCAAAATTTTAATCAAACTAGCAAGTTCACAAGTTTATAAATCACAAGCAACATATGAGATTATTCAAAACCCTACCATTAACCTCTACAATCAAAGCATCAACTACATTGTCCACAGAAACCCCCAATTTTCTCATCAAATTACCATACCTCACGCAAAATTTGTATCAAATACATGAATTATCAATTACATTCTGATTCTGTTAAGAGGGGAAAACAAAAAATGTAAAAAAGAAGGAAATGGCGAGAGGGTGAATAGATGGCGAGATCTGAGAAGAGAGAGATGAGAGAGAGAAGAGAAGCGTACTTGATGAGACGGCGAAAGGTGGTGCGGACAGCGAGAGGCAAGAACGGCGCGGTGGACCACGAGAGGTGATGCGGGATGCATGAGAGGAAGGAGAAATGCACGACAAACAGCAAATGGAAACTGAAAAGAAAGATAAAATGAATGAGAACCCTAAAAGTTTATATTATATGTATATCATCGGTTCAATTTGGGTTTAACTGAACGTTAAACATGTTAACCTGTGAACAGAACCAACCGGTTCTTAAAATTCCCACCCCAACCCTAATCGAAAATTTACATCACCTAATCCAAGGGTTTTTTGGGCTACTGGGTTATTTGTACTATCCTAGTTAATTGAAAGAAATTTATTACATTTCCAGCATTTGTTTTGCCAACTGTGGTTTATTCTTTGCTTTTAACCTTCATTGTTCTTCCTCAATTAAGGAAGGAGGTGAAAATATGGTAATGTGTTCTCTTTTATGTTTAAAGTAGAAATCTACTTCAAAAGTATTAAATATTGACAATATGTCACTATATAGGTGTGTATATATATGTTTATGTAGATATGTGTGTGTATATATACATATATAAAATAACTTGTCACATGTGTTCTAACTCCTACTTTTTGAGAAATTAGCATATTGCTGTGTTCATATCGTGTCATATCCGTGTCCATGCTTTTTAGTACTTTGTAATGTTCTGGTAAAACTATTAGATACAGTGGCTGGTACAGAAAGCCTAATTATACTAGTTTTAATATTTTTTTTTGGAATTTTGGTTTATGATAGTTTTTGGACTTATCTTGGTGATCAAGTGGTGGGTACAAGTAGCATAAATTATTTATCGTATTTCACATGGTGGAGAAGAACTTGATTTTGTTTGTCGTTGAACTGATTGGGATTAAGTTTTTGAGATTGTTGCAGTTTACCTTCAACTACATATATGCTTGCCAATGTTAATGAATAAATTAAAACCTGAATTATTTTAGTCCTTTGTTATTATTATTTTTTGTCTATTTGCTTAAGCTTTTATAGTTGCGTATTGGTTCTTTCTCAAAAAGTACTATGTGGTTAGTCTCTTTTTAAGAGGGGACTGTTCCTTTGCTTTCTTGGTTTGTCTCTTTAAACGAACAAATTGATTTTAATTTCTGGAATTAATTAATTTAGCTTGTGCGTACATGAACTTGACCATTTTTGAGCTCTGAGTATGAACCGAATTGTTAGCTTTCCGTTTACAACATGCATAGCGTGCACAAATATGGTCCACAGATGGGCTTGATCTTTGGACAGCGGCTATCATATGTGCTACTTAAGAATTGCTAATATTTATTTTTTTCAATCATTATGCACTATATGCATAAGAGATGTGTGCATGTTCATTTTTCTAAAGCGTGAGAATTTTTTATTCCTCTGTGCTTTTATTACCCGATCTGACTTTTCTTTCCTTTAACATTTTTGGGAGGGGGTGGGGGATAACCTTGTGACTAACACTATGGCTTACAATTCCCGCACCCTATGTTGTACTCCCTACAACCCATGCACGAAGAAACAAAATTCACATGCATACCCAATGGATTGGAAAATGTGATGATAAATTTTTGGGTGAAACATCATTTTGTGCTCCTTTAATTTCTAGTTATTTCATGTTTATATTTGCATTTTGACAGATTTCAGGTGAGTTTTCAAATGTTCAAGATGCTTTGTACAATGTTACTGGTCGACTGCGGGACAACCTTTTTTCTAGTATCATAAGTAATCCTGGAACAAGGAAGGCTGCTGGTTCCTCTATGTATCCAGAGACCAGCCCATATGGAAGACTTAGGGATCCTGCACCTCTAGTACGGAATACGTCGATTGGTGCTTCTCATAGTAGTTTTATACAACATTCTACAACTCAAAGTACAGATGACTTGGGTCTTTCTCACAGTTTAGGCAGTCCATCATCACCTGGGTTATGGCCATCACAGGTAAATTCCCTTTACCACACCCCCTCCAGAAGAAAACTGATTTGCTTAGGCCATTTTGAATTCTCAGGTTCACTTTGTACATGATTGCAGTCTTTATCTGGCCTAAATTCTAGGGCCATCTCAGATACTGGCAGGGGGTTGCCATCCCATAGGGGCGGAGTACAACTTGGCAGGTTGGTAACACATTCTTGTGTATGAGAGGCAGAAGGCAAGAACCATCAAATTATATTTTAATGCTGACTGGATTTCCTTGGATTCTGTCAAACTTGTGGTGTAATTGGCATAAGATTAGCATTCTGATGTTGCTTGCCAAAATTTCTAGCACCATTTCGTTATTGTGTATGTGCAGTTATTGAAGTTTTGTAGCTGAAAAGCTATTGGTTCCTACCTACTGTATTGGGATAGTTGAAGGACCAAGTATTTTAAGATTAGATATCTGATTGTCATTTCAAGTCTTCTAGCTTTTTTCATAAAAAAAGGTCTTCTAATATTTTCTTTCATGTTGGCAGTGGGAGCAAAACTGCTATGGTGACGAACACGACTGTAGACATTGTAGTTCCCGAGGATGTTATCAGCCTAGTGTATGGAGAGAATGGCACAAACTTGGCCCGTCTAAGACAGGTAAAGTCTATGCTTTAAATATGGGTTTCATAATTAGATGATAACTTCTTATTTTCCTCACATGAAGAAAATAGACGAGGTACAAGAAAGCTGACCCTAATTTTCTTGGATATAGACAAAAAAAAAATGATGAACTTCACTAATTTGGGATGGTTCTTAAGCTACCTAAAACAAAGTTGGGTGTGTAAAGTTCCTGATGATCAACATTTAGAGTATGACATCAGAATTCATATCAACAGTAATTAGCTAGGGATAAGGGCTCGTTAATGACACGTCTATGGGATACATGAGAGTTGATTTGGTACGATATGATTGAAAAAAGTGGATTGTTTGATAAACAAAGTGGCACGTGCAATATTCTTTATTTTGTGCAACTCCACTACTTTTCGTTATTTCTCTACCATGACGTGTCCAATCAATCAATGTGTGTCTAATAGGCATGTTGTGTCATCATTTATTTAGCCATATAAACTACATAGAATCAAAAATCAAAGTTTAACTAGTTACAATGTAACTAAAACCTTTTAAAGTTTAGCGATTAAATAGGCTATACGGTTTAGAAATTAAATTCATAATTTAACTATATGTTTTGTTATAAAGAAAAGTGTGCGAGTTTGTGTGTATTCTAGCAAATGAGAGGCCCTTTTGGTGTGCCTTTCTCGCTGCTTCTTTTTTCCCTTTCTATTTTATTCTACCAACCATGCTCCCTTCTATCAGTTTGATATCTGTCTCTTGCAGCAACTTTGGAATGTTCATTCATATATGATTAAAAGAACCCTTCTTTTTTAAGTCAGTTTGAAAACATTCATTTAGCTGCTGTCACTTTGTAGAACTGGCGTGGTTAAATCTCTCTGGCTTTCTGGTTGTATCAGATATCTGGTGCGAAGGTGACAGTGCACGAACCCGATCCCATAACAAATGATCGACTTATTATCATATCTGGAACACCCGACGAAACCCAGGCAGCGCAAAGCCTCCTCCATGCCTTCATTCTCACTGGGTCTTCGTGACAAGTTCGGCTCATAATTTTATAGATAGCTTTTTAAATCCCCCTCGAAAATAATTGTACACTAAAATTCAACTCAGGGCGATAAGTTTGGTCCAATCATATTAGTTTTAGGAAAGGCTATTATTTGGCTCTAATTCATTCGTGCGTCGTTTATTTATTTCTGCAGACTAAATGCCAGTCAACAAAGAGATGACCTAGCTGATACCCCTCCCATCAAGAAATCCCACAAAAGCATGAGAAGATATCAATTGTTGATCTCCCTTAGTGATGGTTTAAATGTTAGCGAGCGTTTTTTTTCCCTCTCAAATACTGTGAGATGACTTTTACAGTGGTAAAAAGCGTTTTAGTCAGATCGAAGTATTTTTTTTTAAACTTTTGTAGTGTTTAGTTGAATTTGAAATAGCCCTCGTGTGATTTCTAAATTTGTAGGTTTTACTAATTGATATTCCATTCATGCATTTAACCACTGCTAAAGAATGGAAAATTTTATTTTCATTGCATTCTGTAGTAATTAAACAAGACCTGAATTAATGTTCTTCTTAAGAGTATTCACTGAAGAAAGTATTTCAGTATCATTTCAGAAGTGTTGGAACTTTTCTAAAAGTTATTTTAAACTTACTATTATATTTTTTAAAAAAGTCTGAAGTTATGTGATAGATTCTTCTAGAGTTTTAGACAAAGCAAAAAAATGATATGATAGAAGATATTCCATTTACTTTTTTTTTTTCCATTTTTTTAAAAGTTTGGTTGAGTTTTTATAAAGCATTTTTTAGATTTAAATGCTATTTTAGTTTTTTTTTTTTAATTTTGGTCTATATTTTCAAAATCTTCCTTTAGTTGTTGTACTTTTGGCTTTGGTCTATTTAGTCTTTCTACTCTCAAAATGTTCATTTTGATTCATTCACTTCTAAAAAGTGATCATTTTGGTCCGTTCATTTGATTTTTTACTTCATTTTTTAATTGCAATTTTAACATAACATTACACTTTCCTTTGTGTATAGAATTTATGTTAGAATTTTGTAAAGGGCCAAACACTCACTTTTTAGAAGTACAAGAACCAAAATAAATATTTTGAAAATATGAGAATTAAAATGAACAAAAATTAAAAATACATAGGTCAACATTTTGAAAGATATCAACCTATCTCTTAATAATTAAAAGACATATTTTCCCAAAAAAATAAAATAAAATGAAATAAAAGATATCACTGATATTAGTAGTTCTCGAATTAAGCTTTAATTATGGTATTTGTTTTACTAACTTTATATTACTTGCACAATATATTCAAGAAATTCTAGGATCATGTTATTTATGATTCTCTTCCTCAATGAAAAGGAATTATTATTGAATCACACAACAAAATATTTTTGCCTCTCTCTGTTCTTTCTAAATGAGATTTTATTAAAAGATTTTTTTTAGTTCAATAACATGTGGAGTGGGGAGATTTAAACTACCTTTTAGTCAAAGAAATATATCTTTAACCAGTTGATCTATGTTCGGTTTGACGAATTTTATTAAAAGACTTAACACATAGTCACATAAATTCTCTAGCCAACTCGATATGAGTGAGGGAGGAAATCATGAGCATACAACATCCCTAGATATTGATTATCCATATTATGGATACTAGGGGTGCTCATCGGTCGATCGGTGTCGGTTTTAGGCAAAAACCGACCTATCGATTTTAGTCGGCGGTAGTGAGCCATTTTGAAAGATTTGTGAAACCGATTGACAGACCAAAGGGTCAGTGTCAGTCGGTTTTGTCGGTTTATTATGGTATGTGAGAAAAAAAAGAATGAAAAATAAAGAATGAAGAAACACATACCATTCTCGGAGTTCACGTTCGATATGACAAAACTGACAACGACCAAAATTTTTATAAAACCAACCGACCGATGTCAATTCGGTCGGTTTTGGTCGGTCGGCTCGGTTTAACGAAGGACTTTGATCACCCCTAATGGATACTATGAAATAAATACAAACCATAAAAATTATTTAAATTATTAAATAGTTTTACATCTCATTTTGGTCTCTAAATTTTTAAGTTTGTTTATTTTAATTCCTAAACTTTTAAGTTTGTTCCATTTTAGGCTCTGAACTTTCAAAATATTTATTTTAGTCCCTAGACTTATAAAAAATAATCATTTCAATCATTGGTATATAATTTTATCATTTAATATTTATTTGTTTGATGTTTGTCTTCAACTTATGTGGCTTAAATACATACCCACATTAACGTATTTATTTATATAATTGAAGTTATATCATTAATTTGTTAAAAATAAAATAAAGATGAGGACTAAAATGATTACTTTTTTAAAGTTCATAAACCAAAACGAATATTTGAAAATTCAAAGACTAAAATGGAACAAACTTGAAAGTTCAAAAACTCAAATAAGATTTAAACCTTATCAAATAATACTTTCTATTTCTTAAATAAAATTTGAAAATATCAAATGGGTAAATGAATTTAAATCTTTCTTAAATAAGTTATAAATCCTTACCATGACTATAATTTTATTGATATTTTTATTTTTTTAGATTAAACTATAAGGTTGATCTATAAACTTTCAAAGATTTTTTTTTTTAATTTTAAAAAGAGTAAAGTTTTTAAATTTAAAAATGTGTCTAATAAATTTATGAACTTTCAATGTTATGTTTAATAGACTATTAGATATAATATTGAAAGTTTACGTATCTATGACAAAATAGTAAATGTCATATACTTATTAAATACGTCAATCTTATGTCTGATTCATCTTCAAACCCTGCAATTATGAGACAAAAAAAATCTATTAAATACAAATCTAAAAATGTATGGACTATTATTGTATTTAACTATTTTACAGATTTTATTGCAGACTATTCCAAAGAAATCTTAATATCATTGTTCGGATTCTTGAATTTACAAAAACAATGAGCAAAAGGAATGTTGAAGTGAATGTCTTTCCACCTCGAAATTGCTTAAAAAAATTAAAAATTAAAAATTTTCCATTCAATTTGCTTTCCTAAATTTATATAGATATATATGAAGTATAGAGAAGAATTTCTACTTTTCAAACTTTGTCCACCTACTTAATGAAGTCTTTGTTAGACATTTTATTTTTTAAAAATTTGATATTATATATAATATACAAATAATACAATAACTCTTTCAAAATTTGGTCCTTGGAGATTATGCCCCAGCTCTCCATCACTAGACAAATCTGCAAGAGAAAAGTGAAGCAACTGTTTCTTTTTACAGCTTCGCCGGTGCTGGTTCTCCGCCGGTTTCTCTCATTCCGTCAAACTCCTCCCCTGAAGAAGAAGAAGAAGAAGAAGAAGAGAGAGAGACAAATCCCCTTAAACTTGAACTCGAACTGAAGTAAAGTGAGTGGCATCAACTGTAAAAATCTCTAAATTGAAGGTCATTTTCAACCCTTTGTCATCTCCTCCCTCGCGATTCTCCTCCGTCCTCCTCCTCCCACGTTATCTTCCCTTTTTTTCCAGACGAAATTCAGATTCCCATTTTGCCAATTCAATCTTTCATTCTGCTCTTCCTGCTAATACTTCCACAATTTTCCATTTTCCTCTTCTTCTTCAGCCTTCCAATATTTCGTTGGATTTCTAGGGCTTACCCCTTTGGGCATGTTATTGAATTCTTTCTTGCATTTGTTGGGATTGGATTTGCACTGGGAATCGGTTGCTTTACTTGATTTTCAGTTTTTGTTGTTCCTAGTCCGTGTTTGAGTTATTGGGCGGGTTTAATTAATTCCCCTTTTGTGTAGAGCTTTCCTGTTCGGAATTTGAAATCCAAGGCTCTGTAATTTGTCTGAAAAGTCTTCTCCTGCTGACCTTTTCGATCATCCGTTGTGTTTGGTCTCAAAGTTTTTTTTTGGGATTTGTGGTTCCTTGTTAAATTGGCGTGTTCTCGGCCTTCCTATGTAATGATGCTATAGAAATGCCGGAATCCAATTTCCAAGGCGCGATGTACGGTTCTGGAGTCATGAACAACGGTGACCGAGATTTGGATAACATTCAGAACCGAGTGGGCGACGAAGAAGACGACGTTACCGGCGGGGAAGAGTCCATAGTCAACCCTCAGATGCGCTTCGAAGAATCTGGGGGAATGAGCGGGTCGGTCTCTGTGATCAACCGAGTCCAGGATGTTGTTCCTGCGACGTATGTTTCCGGTGCCGATTACAACTCATTGACTGGAAATAGTGGTGCTGACCAGCTTACGCTATCGTTCCGAGGGGAGGTTTACGCATTTGACTCTGTATCGCCAGACAAGGTTTGGTTTCCTTTTTTTTTTTTTTAATTAATTTTTTAACAAGAAACAACTGTTCATTGATATATGAGAAGGAAGAAAAATATTCAAAGAAACAAACTCTAAGATGAAGTGAAAAGAAAAAAGAAAATAGATCCAGAGAAACTTAGATTCTAATATTACAATGAAAAACAAAAAAAAACAAATAATTGCCTTAATAAATCCCCAAGAGCAATCAACCCACTTCAAACTGCAGATTAAAAAACTTTATCAAAACTACTGAATGACCACGCTACTTGAGCTCATTGCCTAGCAAAACAGTGAACCATCCTCAATGAATGATGGAAATTCAAAGACCTCTACCCACTTCTTCATCAAGTGAGACGACCGACTTATTCAAGTTTGTTACATTCTAAGAAACATCACGAATTAAAAGACCTCATTCATGAGAGAATCACCCATCTGATCAGTCAGAGACAGAAACCTTCAACCAACTCCTCAAGCAAAAAAAGATTCATGAACAGACAAAATTCTTCTCGAAATGAACATGCATTCCGAGCAAAGCTACTGAGAGAAAGAAGATTGAGTTCAATCTTCTTTCTACTAAAAACAATTACTGCCTCACACTTTTCCAGATTCACGTTCAGCTCTGAAGCCTCCTCTTCCAAACGATTTCTGAGATTCTTCCTACACAAGCTACTCTTTATAATCACCATGAAGTTGATTGAAATGAGCCTCCAAGGCTTTTATGACGCCCTCAAGATCTGATGCCTTCTTAGATCACTCCTCAGAACTTTCATTGACAAGCTCAAAAAGCTTTTTGGCACATACTGTTGGCTGCTTTACCATCAGATGATCGCTCAAAAGACTGTCGAATTACGTTGAAATCTCCCCCAACACACCAAGGCTGCTCACAAATTTCATGAATAGAACGAAGTTCCAACTGAAGATGCTTCCTCTTATGAGAATCGGTTGGATCATATGCATTAGAAACTCAAAAGTCCAAACCATTAAGGATGGAAAAGCAAATAGAAAGAGTATAGCCACCCTTACAGATTTTCTTAATACTAATTTTTGATACATCCCACAGAATAAGAAAACCTCTTGATTGCCCCCAAGAAGCCACATCTGATCAGCCAATTTGCTTTGAACTCCATACTAATTTAAATATCTTTGCAACAAGTTCTTGAACCTTCAACTCTTGAATCAACACAATATCTGGGCAATGAGTCTTGGGAAACTTCATGATAATGAGCCTCTTTTTTTTTTTTTTTTAAAAAACACCCAACCCCCTCACATTCCAAAAGATAATTTACAATGTTCCTACATCTAGAAATCAAGAACCTGTTTAAAGAGGAATAAAGGGAGTAAGGGGAATTCCAACCTTTTCGAAAACAAAATTGGCTCCAAGTCTCTCTTAAAATTAGAAGTATCAAAAGAACCAATGGTTGGAGAAGAAGCAGCAAGAATCGATGCCTCTGAATGGTCTTCTTGAAACAGATTATGAAGTTCTTCATGAAAGGAATGATTTTCAGATAAACCCCCATGAAAATCATCAATCAACATACGTGGAGGAGAATCAATGCTACTAATACTTTCAATATCATCACACTCCTTGTCAGAAAAAGCTTCAACTACCGAAAGCTGAGGGACATCAAGCCTCGTTGAGTAGGCTGTTCCAACACTAAGAGAAGATGAAGGGACTGAAAGAGGCTGACGATTGAAAACCTTTTGAGATGCTTCCCCTGCTTCCTTGAGCGAGTCTTTTAGATTTTCACAAGAAATCTTCTTGGAGATAAGTGGATAATGCAGAGGAGAAATAGACTTTTTAAATTTCTGCCTTGTATAAAACAAAGGGTAGGCTGGCATACTGTACTCCTTAATTGCAAGACGCCTCAAAGATTGTGAAGAAAATTTGGAATTTGAGGACGCTAAAGAATGTCGCCTAAGTGAACTTTTGTTTGAACCAAATATCCCACTGCCTTTTGATTTAATATCAGGGCTATTTTAGAGGTTCAGTTAAGGACTGGGGAGGCTTTAAATGCGGTGCATGCATTAATGATGCATTAAGAACCACATTCTTAACGGCATGAGTTCCATTGGATGGAGGCGAAGAGTTCAAATTAACTCCAAAATTAATGTCTTCATTTTGCGAAATTTCCACACGAGAAGAAGGCTGAACACCAAAATCACGTATTGCCCTAGAGCAAGAAGATTCAGCAGCAAGCTTTTTGAAATTAATCTGAATATCTGAAGGAGGAAAAGAAAAGCATGGTGGCAACTCTTCATCTTCTTGGGCCGATCCTGAACCCATCAATGAACATCATCAATCGGAGGAGAAATAACTTCCTTGAAATCTTCAATTACTTTCTCCATTCTCTCAAAATCAAGTCTATTGTTAAGAGTTGAGATAGAAGGTAGGCCATTATCAAAGATCTTCTTAGCCTGATTAATCAAAGAGGATTCAGGATTTTCAGATTCTGAAACGCTGATTGAAAATTCTCCTAAAATAGGATCCATAATGGGCAGAAAAGCTGGAATGAAACCGCATAAATTCCTATTGACTTGAATAACAGCTTCTTGACAATTTAACATATTTAAAGTATCTGAAGAGATACTTTTAAAACCCCCAAAATATAATCCTAAAGCTTCAAAACACTTCACATCGAAAATTTCAAAGGCAAATTACGAATTCGAACCCATCCTCCACAACTTGAAATGACTTCCGATCTGCTGTGACTGGAAAAATTCCACTTTTCGATCTTCAAAATGAAATTTCCAACTTTTCGCCATTTACCATTTGCTTCCAATACGTTCAAAGAATCCCCTGCAGCACGCTTCAGCAAAGCCCTTTCATCAGATAAGGGATTAATGAGACAATTTTGAAAGAAATGATCCTTCAAGGCAAGCGAAATATCCTTCCAATCATCATGAGCACAGAGACGACTGATTACTAGAATTTTAGACCAATCCATCTGCAATATATCCTGAGATTTATGCACCCAGTATTTTGATGAGACCACTGACTTCTGAGAAGGAAATGAAGAGAGATTAGAATACCGCCTTTCAACTTTCATCCTCAAGACCTCGAAGTAAGATTTTTGAGATATCGTCATCTTACTAACCTTTTCTTTATATCGTTGCATTCTGTCCCCAAAATCATCCAACATTTCCGAGAAAAGAAGCCACCCTTTCTTGTTGGAAATTTCAAGAATGATTAGGTTTTTTCTGCTACCAGAGGGAGGCCATAAGACACAATCCAAAAGCCAAATTCCTTTGGATCTAAATTTCTGAAGTCTCCTTGTACCTAAAGAACCCCTTTCCTGCTTGAAAAAAACACGAGGACTTGAAGCAAGAAGGCAAGCCGAAATAAAACGTTCAAACCAGGAAAACTGAGAAGGATGCAGGAGTAAAAGAGGCTTCCGAGAAACATCTTTAATACAATAGAGATCATTCTCCATCCATACACAAAAGAAATCATGACCAATATGAGCACTGGAAACCTCCAATATTCTCATTCCTACAAGGTTTGGTTTCCTATTGGGTGTCGATAATCGTCGTAAATTGTGCACTTGTTATGCTAGTGTCACTGTGCAATGAAATATGAGGATAAATGGAGTGGTATGAAAGAGTTGATCTAGCTATGACTCATGCTTCTTTATGGTGTTCAACTTCAAGCTCGTTTCACAACAATGATTTTGAAGTAATTTTTTCAAATTGGGGAGTGTTTTTGTAAGTTGTAATATTGTTGGGTTAAATGATGTTCTGAAATTTCAGAGGAGTACAGTTTTATTTTCCTACAGGGAGATTCTTGTATTATGTTGCCGTATTTTTGTAACTTTTTCAATGATCACCGAAAAGTTGTCTTTCTAGTAAAAGAAAAAAGAAAAGAAAAAACAGAAATATATGATCAATGAACAGATTGTGTTAGTTAAACTTGAGACTGTGGTGGTCGTCAAATAAGAATTAGGAAGCATTTGGTGTGATGTCCACATATGATATGTCATGCCATGCCGTCTAAAGGAATTGTCTTGAGGTTCAAGTATATGAATATGAACTTGAAGGGTTTTACGATTTTTCGTGATTATATTTGACAGGTGCAAGCGGTGCTTTTGCTTTTAGGTGGATACGAAATTCCTTCTGGTATTCCTGCTGTTGGAAGTGTTCCCGTCAACCAACAGGTGTGCATGCCAACTATTATTTGAATGGTCTACCCTCCAGATATTGATTTAAATCATCTGGTTTTTGATTTCCTACCACACTCACTTCTGTTGTAATTCTCACAGGGAACCGATGGCCTTCCTGTCAGGTCCGTTCAACCACAAAGAGCTGCTTCATTGAGTAGGTTCAGAGAAAAGAGAAAAGAAAGGTGTTTCGAGAAGAAAATTCGGTACAATGTGCGAAAAGAAGTTGCACTCAGGTATATCAAGTAGAATTGTTGATTGGAAAATAGTGGGGATTAGTATAAAACATCTGTTGGGATCAAATGAGATTTTCTTTAACATTTCACGGGTTTTGAGGCAGGTGGCATTTCAATTTCAAATCTTCAGATAAGGAAAGGTCAAGAAAGTTTTTGAGTTAGGAAAATGTTTTATTGGTATAACATAAAGGTTTTATGGATGTTCAATGTCTGCTGGTAATATTTAAAATATACTCGAATTAAAGAAAATAAGAGCTATTGATGGAAAGGAAATACATCTGAGTAAGATAGAAGTTGATAGGAATAACTTATGATTTACTTCATCTTGTGAAAAAAAAAATTACAGGGAAAAAATTCAATTTTTATCCCTAAACTTATCAAGTTGTATCAATTTCCACCCTTAACTTTCAATTTCATCAAATTGGATCCTAGACTTAGATACATGTTGCAATTTTAACCCTCTATTCAAATTTTGCTAATTTACCCATTAATTTTGACAAAAAACAATGTGAAAATTTTCATAAATTCACTAATTTCAATAAAATAAAGTATTGCACAAAATTAAGTCACCGATTAATCATTGAATAACTTTAATGTCATATTTCTATGTAATTATATCAATTTTGTTCCTTATATATGCATTATAATTCATTCAACGTATATGTGAATATTTTTTTAACGATATCTTGAACAAAAGTTTATCAAGAGCACAAATTGCAACACTTATCTAAGTTTGAGGTTCAAGTCGATGAAATTGAAAGTTTAGGGTCAAAATTGATACAACCTAGACAAGTTTAGGGGTGAAAATTGATTTGTTCCCAAAATTATATTTAAGATAACTTTGAGGAAAAAAAGAAGAGGAATTTA
This sequence comes from Telfairia occidentalis, assembly GCA_026257165.2. Taxonomy (NCBI): domain Eukaryota; kingdom Viridiplantae; phylum Streptophyta; class Magnoliopsida; order Cucurbitales; family Cucurbitaceae; genus Telfairia; species Telfairia occidentalis. The sequence goes on from JAOANK020000003.1 coordinate 491,873, forward strand.
TAACTGTGATGATGTTTGCAGAAAGCATCTTTTGGTGTACTTTAAAAAATACCTTTTTGTTAATTCAATTTTGTGTCTATTATATGCAATTCAACGTGATATTTATCCATCTCTATCATTATCCAGGGTATAGAAACTAAATTACTTTGTGGCATTATTCCCATCTTATTGTCTGTAGTGCTCAGCCTATGATAGTTCAAGAATTTAAACTAGCTATAATCAAATGCTCAAATCATGGAAGGAGAGAAAAGTTGATTTTTTTTCTTGAGACTTGTTCTAACAACTCTTGTCTGGACTCATCAGAATGCAGCGGAAGAAGGGCCAGTTTATATCCTCTAAAGCTATTTCAGATGAAGTGGGCTCATCTTCAGTATTGGCTCAGACGTTGGATTCCGGACAAGATGATGGCATGTTGGAAACTTCGTAAGTATTTATCAATCCTCTCAAGCCCCATTTTCTAACATTACACAACCCTGCTGGTAGTCTGAGGACCATCAGTGTGTTGCCTCATTCTGCAACCTATTCAGTATTCACTTTCGTGATAATGATAGTATATGCTTAAGTTCCCAGGTGGTGGTTTTGCATCCATCTTTAGGGTCCTAAATGCTAGACGGAATATCAAAATGCTCATTCTCATTCAGACAATAATAGTAAATTCAGTGATTTCTTTGGTTTCCATTATTTTTTTATACAGGTGTACGCATTGTGGAATCAATTCAAAGTCTACTCCAATGATGCGTCGTGGACCAGCTGGCCCGAGGACTCTATGCAATGCATGTGGGCTCAAGTGGGCCAACAAGGTGTGTTTGTCAATCTAAAATGAATTCTTTTAGGAGATATAACATCATTTATGAAATGATTGAGTTTTCTCGGGCTGAAACCTTCCTAGTATTTTGGAGCTTAATGATGGTGCAAACTCCATAGTATGGGCCTTTTGCATTCATGGTCAAATGTGATGGTTTTGTGGTTTTGATTTAGAAGATGCTTTTCAGGTGGTCGATGATGGTTTTAAGGTCAAGCCTTTTACATTCATTGTCAAATGTGATGGTTTTGTGGTTTTGATCTAGAAGATGCTTTTCAGGTGGTCGATGATGGTTTTAAGGTCAATGTGCAGATTGGCCTTGGTTTTTTATTTTTCATAGGTTAGGAAGGAAATATGATGTGAACCACTACTTTCTGAGTAATGAGGATTGCTATTGTGTCGCATTCTGTGAGGCCTCCTATCATAAATTCATGCTCTAGGAAGGGCAAAAGAGGGAATTCACCTCCTGGGACTAATGAAAGCC
>JAOANK020000003.1:553862-573972 GCA_026257165.2 Telfairia occidentalis
AAAGATTAAGTATATCAATCCTAAATATAAAGTATATCAATTGATTGACTGATATACCAAATATAAAGTATATCAATCTGAAATATAAAGTATATCAATTGATTGATATACCAAATATATAGTATATCAAATATACCCATTGATACACATCTGAGGGTAAAATTGGAATCATGAAAGTTACGGAAATCAAAATTAAAAATTTTGCTAGATTTGCAAATTTGAAAAACCTTTGTTAAATTTGCAAATATTTTTATGAATTTTGCTACCCATTACAATTTTCCTTTATTTTTGAGCTTTTCATCGAGACTTAATTTTATACTTTGTATCTTATTTCAAATATATCCTTGTTTTTTCAAAAATTTCAATATTATCCTTCACCTTTGTTAAATATTTCAATAATATTTTTAAAAATTTTTTTTGTTGAATATTTGACAAAAACTTATGTGTCTGCCAACATATGAATATTATAGATATAAAATAAATATTAAAAAAAAAATCAAGATCAACATTAAAAAATACACAAGAACGCTACTTTTTTCTTTTTCACTTAAAATGCCAAATAGATTATTTTGTATTTATGTAATCTATATCAGTGAAACGTCAACCTTTTGTCTAATAATGAAATCAATTTTTTCTTAAATGTTTTTTTTGAACATTCAACAAGGCTGAAGAAGAATAATATTGAAAGTTTTAAAAGAATAAGAATGTTTCATAAAAGTAAACACAAAAAAAAAAAAAAAAAACAGGAAACAAGAACCGAGGAGAAGAAAGTTAACTCTATGCTCTTCTTGACTCTCTAGTGGCTTTATAACAGAATATGGAATAGTATAACTGAAGTTGACAGTATCGACAACACCTTTTTTGGGATATTTCCAATTCTTTCTCCCTCCGTTAGCATTGCGCTTCTCTCTGTTTCTCTCTGTAAAATTTGCCCCAAAATGGCTCTTCCAACGACTTTCCCTTTCCCAAAATCTCTCCTTCATTCCCACTTTCCGATCACCTCCAAGACCTCCGACGCCTCCCACCACCCCCGTCCGCCTTCCCTCACCGCCGCCACCTCCCGATCGTCCGAACCCATCTCCGCCATTCATGCCGCCGACCCATCTAAGTCGTCAAAATCATCGTCTCCCATCCAGTTCCCCACGAAATGGAGCCCCGATAGCTGGAGGACGAAGAGGGCTCTGCAACTCCCCGAATATCCGGATCAGGTGATGCTTGACTCCGTCCTCAAGACCCTTGAATCGTTCCCTCCGATCGTGTTTGCCGGAGAAGCCAGAACCCTTGAGGAGCGGCTGGCGCAGGCGGCTGTGGGGAAGGCTTTTCTTCTTCAGGGTGGGGATTGTGCTGAGAGCTTCAAGGAATTTAATGCCAATAACATTCGTGACACCTTCCGGGTTCTGCTCCAGATGAGCGTTGTTCTTATGTTTGGAGGTCAAATGCCGGTTATTAAGGTTGATTGCTGTTGCTGCGATTTGGTTTTGTTTAATTTTGCATAGTGGGATGGTTTTGTATGTTGATCATGATGAATTATTTTGAATGATTGTGTGTTGTGTCTGCGAGAAATTGACATGTTTTGGCTTATTTCTCTGAGACTATCATTTGATATTCATGTTCGAATTGATTTGGTGTGTTACCCAGTTAATAGGTCTTAGAAATTAGTTCAAGACTTAATAAGTGATTATCTATACTTTTGGGGGAGGAAGTGATATTATAGGTCTGTCTGAGAGTGCTTTTGGCTGGACTAAAAGTACTTTTGTCATATATATATAAAAAAAAGCATTTCCACTCAAAAGTGAGTGTAATAATTGTAAGTGATTTATAATAGGACTTGCTTATGATGTAGGTAGGGAGAATGGCAGGTCAGTTTGCAAAGCCAAGATCAGATTCATATGAGGAGAAGGATGGAGTGAAACTCCCAAGCTATAGAGGAGACAATATAAATGGTGATGCATTTGAGGAGAAAGCTAGGATTCCAGACCCCGATCGAATGAATAGGGCTTACTGCCAATCGGTTGCAACATTGAACCTCTTGAGGGCATTTGCCACGGGAGGTTATGCTGCAATGCAGAGAGTTACCCAATGGAATCTTGATTTCACTGAGCATAGCGAACAGGGTGATAGGTTTGACTCTCAAGTACTTTATTCTTTTATGTACCTTTTGGATAGGCAACTGGTTTCACTCGAGTCAACCATGCATAACACATCATTTCCTTGCAGACTTTACGATGAATCAGTCAACTATGTTGATAAATTGACCCATTAGCATTTGTTTTGATAACTTCTCATTATAGTTGCATAGTTTATGTATATATTTTGCTTGCACCATGTGTCAACAGATATCGAGAACTAGCCCATAGAGTTGATGAGGCCCTTGGATTCATGTCTGCTGCTGGACTCACTGTTGATCACCCTATCATGACCTCAACTGAGTTCTGGACATCTCATGAGTGTTTGCTCCTTCCTTATGAGCAGGCACTTACTAGGGAGGATTCCACTTCTGGGATTTACTATGACTGCTCGGCGCACATGCTTTGGGTTGGAGAACGAACTCGCCAACTTGATGGTGCACATGTTGAATTTTTGAGAGGTGTTGCTAATCCTCTTGGCATTAAGGTACCATGAACTATCCAATTTTTACATGTTGGAGTTTAAATCCATTATTTTTAATTATCTTCCCTTCCTTTCCCATTTGTCCCAAAACTTCACCTATGGTTTTATTTTGATCTCTCTTTTTTTTTGGTTAAAAGTGTGTCATAATGTGATTGAATTGTCAGTCAGGCTAGATTAAGAAGGATGATGTTCTCTCTCTCTCTCTCTCTCTCTCTCTCTCTCCCTCCTCCTAGGCCATTTGAATCATGAAGATTATGAAAGTGATAGATGGAAATTGCCTAATTATGACCTCAAAATTAGTTTGAAAGTATTGCGTGGAAAAGATAGTGTTTGTGATTGATTTTGCAAAAAGAAAAAACAGAAGGTTTGTGGTGCTGACTAAGAAAAAATCATGTGATATCCTTTGAGTTAGTTCTTGAAGCCAAGATAGTCATTTGGCTTGCTGATGCGTTGGACAATCTTCTCATTACCCCTCTAAATCAAGGATCAGCATGGGCTCAAAAAGTGGAAAGGGCTGTTCAGCCCTTGGAAAGTTATTGCGAAGGCAGTCACCTTCTTTTTGGCAAAATGTAAAATTCAAACTGGGCAGAGGTGATAAAATTCTTTTGGAAAGATCATTGGCTTGCTGAGCGATCTGAAGGAGTTGGGCCCTTCTATTTTTAGAATTGCGTTTGCTAAAGACTTAAAAGGTGTTAATGGAATCATTAGGTTAATGCTCCATGGGGGGCAGTCCAAAGAAAGAAGTTTACCTTTTTAGGAGCTTGTCCTTCCCAAATCAGGATGCTCAAGTCCTTGTGCAAGCATCTTCTCCTTAAAAGGCTCCCTTCTATTTTTTTAGAATATCCATCTCATCTCCTTTTACACTGTGACTTTTCTTCCAAGTGATATCATTTCAGTGATTTGGTTGGGTGGCACAGATGAAAACAGAAGAAGTTTAGAGGATTGGCTGACGGAAGTACTCTAGGGGTGGTTGCTTAAAGATAAAGCTATAGAATTGTGGACAAATCTTGCATGGACTATTTTGTGGTTGACTTGGAAGGAAAGGAATTGTGGAGTTTTCTCAAAGAAGACAACTTCTTTTTATTATTTTTGTGATATTGTGCAGTTTACAGCTTCAAATTGGAGTGGCCAGCACAAATATTTTTGTAATTATTCTACTTTCACCGCTAACCTAGATCGAAGAGCTTTTTTGTAACTCCTCTCTGCGGAAGGGATGCCCCATCCCTAGGCTCCTTAGGTTGTCTATGTTGCCATTGGCTTTTGAATGAAAAATTGATATGTTTCCTATTGAAAAAAAAGGTGATTGACTTGTCACTTGCAGTTTGCCATGCTGGATGATCAAAAATTCATATTCGGATTGGAACTATCATATTAAAAGCCAAAATCATATTTTACAGGCAAATGAAAAAGAAGTTCAATATTAAAATATAACTGATTTGATTGTTTGTAGACCTGGATGGTCCTATATATTATTTTTTATTCATCAATTTTGGACACGATATTCTTTTGCCTCTTACTTGTTGAAATGTTTCATTCTTCTCTGACCTGCTAAACACTACTAATTATTCTTTTCTTGGTTATCAATTATGGCTCTTGAATTGTTCCTCTGCTGAATGAAGAAATTTGGTACTGATAAATTATAGCATTTTGATACAGGCAAGTGATAAGATGGATCCAAAAGAATTGGTCAAGCTTATTGACATTCTAAATCCCACAAACAAGCCTGGAAGAATTGTAGTGATAGTAAGAATGGGAGCTGAGAACATGAGAGTGAAACTTGCACATCTAATCAGGGAAGTCCGCCGAGCTGGTCAAATCGTCACTTGGGTTAGCGACCCCATGCATGGGAATACAATTAAGGCTCCCTGTGGACTAAAAACACGTTCATTTGATGCAATTAGGGTATGATCTTTCTTTTTGATTTAGATATTTTTGATTTGGTCATTAAGCTGGATTGTTCATTACATGCTTTTCCAGTTTTACTAATAGTTTTCCCCTGCCAGATTATTATAAAAATTTGGGAAGGACTTAGTCCACAATCTTGTTGTCTTATTAATAACTGCATTGGTCATCTCTCTTATTTGCTTGGATGCTTTTGACCTTCTTGGATTATGGTTTCAAACCTAAAGATTATAATTACTCTCTAGATCTCCATTTAGAACAGCCTTTTTATGCATTTAGTTGAATTTTTACTCTACTTTAGATGTGATTTAACAAGCTTATTAGTCGGATATCAAAAGAATTGTACCTCTTTATCACTTAGAAAGACCCATCTGTCTCTAGTCCAACTTTACTTAATAATTGTGCATGTATTTATAAACTACGAGAATGACCTATCAACGTCAATTCCTCGATTGCAGGCTGAGGTGAGAGCATTTTTCGACGTACATGATCGAGAGGGAAGCTACCCTGGAGGTGTTCATTTGGAGATGACAGGGCAGAACGTAACTGAGTGCGTTGGAGGCTCACGAACTATAACGTATAATGATTTGAGCTCCCGATACCATACTCACTGCGACCCCAGACTCAATGCTTCTCAGTCTCTAGAGCTTGCCTTCATCATCGCGGAGCGGTTAAGAAGAAGAAGACTCACAGGAGGACAAGCTTCAGGATCGTTCTGATAATAGAAGCCACGGATAAATGATCTTGTGTATGATGTATCTTATATACGTTGGTTTGTGCAACATCAAGCAGGAGGTGGTATTTTGAGCTGTAAGGCTTAAAATGGTGTTTTGAGTGAACATAAAATGCACTAGAGATGTTGTGAAAAGAACTTTATGTAATGCTGCAACTCAGGAGTTTTATAATAGCATGCCTCGTGTGCCTGTTTGGTGTGTGTATGGTTATTATTTTCAATAAAAGTACAAGATAATCAAGGTTATTAAAAACTATGATTTCAAAAGTTCTGTAGATTGGTTGGTTTTGAATATTATTCACTAAGCATGTAAAAATGGGCAGACTTTACCATTGGGTTGCAGTGGATCAATCATTTTTGCCCTTGAGCAATTGTATTGGTTAACTAAGAAATCCAGAGAAATCGACAATGAGTAAAAAGTCAGTCAAGATGAAAAAGCACACTCCCAACACATCTTAACAATCTTCGAAGAAAAAAAAAAGCTGGTTGAGGCTTATGACTTTTGGGTCGATGATATATATCTTAGCCAATTTGAGTTATGTTTGATTTGACAAGTTGGTAGATTTAGGGATACTTGTGTGTAGCTGACCAAAGAACTACGATGATCAATTACAAATATGTGGATGTGAGCATATCAAATTATGTTATTTATCTACTAAAATAATATAATTTATGATAAAATAATGGTTAGAATTAGAATAATTTTTTTAAAAAGGTCTAGAGAACAAAAAAGAAATTTCACTAACTAATAAATAGTATAAATACTATACATATATATATAATAAGGTTTTTCTTAAAATTTCGATTTGACGGGATGATTTTTCATGCCTTCATTTCCAGTAAGAAAGATATTTAGTAAGATCTTCCTATACACTACTGTTAAAAATTAACCATTAAGATTTTTTTTAAAAAAAATAAAAAATTATTTTTCTACGTTATTCTCTCTAATTGTAAAAATAAAAGTACGCTAAGCAGTCAAATATTGTTTTTAAAAAAATGAGAATGAAAATGAGTATAAGATGGAAAATGGATGCTTTGACCTTATTCCATCCTATCGTCATCCCTAGGCACGATAATATTCAACTCGTTATATGTTTCGTGGAAATTAATATTAAACTCTGATAATAATAATAATAATAATAAAAGAACTGCCGTGATATTTCCACTATTTCAAATATAAAAGTGGAAAGACCAAACCAACTAACTTTTGTTAAACAAATCGAATCAACCCTATACATATTGGACTGCTGAACTCAACCCATATCTAAGAAAAGAATCCAAAGCCAAACTTGATTGAGAGCTCTTTATTTAATACAACTCTCCACCTAACTCACAAACAATGATCCAAATTTAATTAGATATTTAAATACTATAAGCTTGAAATCGCATTCATCTCCCACCCAAATAGTGGGAAGACATGATGACAACAACCCTATGCTTCAATCTCAAGTATAATTATTCTAATTTAATAATTTTGTGACCAATCTGAACATAACTCAATTGGTAAAGACATCTGTGTCAACTTGAATATAATTCAATGGATTAGATTATATGTTCGGATGTTTCAGACTAAAAGATCGTGATTCGAATCTCTATCTTCACATGTTGTTGAACTAAAAACTCGTAAAGACAACTACCTTTGGCCAAAAACTTAGAGTTCAACCCCTTACCTCACATGTTAATGAACTTAAAAAAAATAGCGGTGTGAAATAAAATTTTGAACCCTTAATAAGTATTTAATAGGTTTTCAAATTTCAAATTTTGTGTTTAACTTTAATCCATCATTAAATTTTAAAAATATATTTAATATATTTGTTATTTTTGTGTCCTTTTGTATTAACATTTTTTATAATTCATAAATTTATCAAACACAATTGAAAAGTTAAGGTTTATTAGATATAAAATTGAATTTTCTACCTAATAGATTTAAAATTTTAAAAATATCCGATTGGTGATGAACTTATTAAACAAAGATTTGTAAGATATTTAAGTTTGTTAATCAATTAGACTGAAAATTGAAAACTCATCGAAGTATTAGACATTTTTTAAAATTTTAAAAACTTATTTAACACAACTGAGGGACTAAATTAATAATTTAACCACGATTCAAACCATAAACGAAGGAAAAATTGTTCACGTCCGTCATTGCGTCGTCGTATTGCACTACTGGACGGACTAAAAAGCGAGGGTGCAGCGTATTTGCTTACGTGTTGAATCCGGCAGCTCTTACGTAACCTTCAAACCCGCCTTCCATGGCTGCTACTGCTTCTTCCTTCCAATTTATTCAAATTCACCCTTCTTCTCATCAATCCGAAGAGACATACACAGATGGCTTGTGGTGGAATACTCGGGTTTCAGTACGGCATAGTTCAGGCCCCACTTGGACCTGATATTTCCGGTCCCGAGCTTGTTGCTGCGGTCGCCAATGCCGGTGGTCTCGGTCTACTCAGAGCCCCCGATTGGGTATCTTACTGTTCACTCTTTCTTCTTTTTGCCTTTAGATGAGTCGGAATTGGTCGTTTTCCCTTCTGTGATGCATGAACGGATGTTATGTGTTGTCGAGAAGGAAGGGGAGTCGGAGTTTCTTTTTTGTAGTGAATTCAGTGGTTGATTCTTCTCTCTGTGTGATGTTCGATTGTTCGATCATATGTACGTTCTGTTCGGATTCTGAACTTTTAATCGTTGATCGATGTGAATGATTGGCAGTTTTCGATTTTCGCAACTGCTTATAGCATGTTTGTGTAGGAATACGATCATTGAATGATTGCTGGTTATGAAATTCTGACCACTTGGGGAAATGAACAGTTGAAATATTGATCTTGTCAATCCGTCCTTGTGAACAGTTCGTATATGGTGTAAATGTAAAGAATTTACTGCAAGCATCTTTTTTGGGATAAGAATACTGCAAACAGCTATTTTCTTCATTGTTTGGTTTTTTTAATGAGTCTGGAAATTAGTTAAAAATTTTAGTATCGGTTTCATAACTATTTTGTCTTTTGTTGTCTAAGTGTTAGTCTAGTATTTAGCTTTAGTTTCTACTTTTTGTTATGGTTTCGAGATTGTAGCCAAATTTGGAAAAGGAAATCAAATTTCTGAAAACTATGTTTTTGGTTTGTGAATTTTTCTGTGGTCTAAAAAATGTTTATAAAATATGGTTGTGTAGAAGGAAGCGAATAACCTTATCTTCTAAAATAGACAACATAAAGTAAAATGGTTATCAAACAGTCATTTGACTACAAAAGTTGAAAGGTGTATATTTATCTACATCTTCTTTTCCTGTTATCCACTCCAATTGAGTAGCATGGACTTCATACGAACTTTTATATGTACCAGGAGTCACCTGATTATGTTCGAGAATTGATAAGGAAGACCCGAGCGTTAACAGAGAAACCATTTGGAGTTGGTGTCATTTTAGCATTTCCTCATGAGCAAAATTTAAATGCCATATTAGCTGAGAAAGTAGCAGTTGTGCAAGTTTACTGGGGAGAATGTTCAAAGGATCTTGTTGATCAAGTTCATTCTGCTGGGGTGAAAATTATTCCACAAGTGAGTGTTGTTTTGCAATCACATTTTTTTTTTTTGGAAAAGAGACATTTCATTGATTAGTGAAATGAGTATACAAAAAAAGGGGGCACATCCCAGGGAGGAAATCACAAAAATCTTTTCCAATTGGCAATAAGAGAGGTGAGGCTATAGCTGCAAAAAAGACTAGACAATTTACACCAAGTGAGAGCAGTAAAAGTTAGATTATCCATAAATTTATCGAATGTTTGAGACTTATCGTTGAAGATCTGAGCATTCTTTTCGGCCGAGTATTAAAAAAAAGCCTTTGATGAATATTTTTTAGTACATGTCACCAAGGTTCAATTCGATGGTCGATTGTTTTATCTTATCATTATATTTTTATGCACGGTTGTGGTGGCTTAATCCCTAGTGATGTAATTTGAGACCCTTTTTCCAATAATTTTTTTTAGAAAAATCAGTCATATTAAAATTATAGAAAAAAATTCCTTTTCATTGAAAGAATTTTATGTGCATGGATGTGCATTTAGTCTGAACAACATGCTTCTCTCGTTTTCTCATCCATCACTTCAGGTTTCATTATTACGTTCTAGGAAGTAATTGGTCCTCTACTCATATTTTGGTATGTCACAATTTAAAGAACTACTTTTGCAGGTTGGGACTGTTGAAGAAGCGAGAAAAGCAGTTGATGTTGGTGTTGATGCGATAATTGTCCAAGGACGGGAAGCGGGAGGACATGTTATTGGTCAAGTACAGATCTTCTTCTTCCTAGAAAGTTTAATTAATTTGTGATGCTTTGTTTCTAAATTTCTTCCATTATAATTCCTTTTTTCATTCTCTAAATCACTTGGGGACTTCGTTTTTGTATGACCCTTCTCTGTTGTAAAAAAATTATCTAAATTACTAGCAAAAGAAAGGAATAAACAGGGCAAATAATTTGACTTAGATAAGACGGTTACTTCATCAAGGGTCTGTCTTTGAATTCATTTTGGATCTCTTGTATTAGGTCAGACACCTACCCACTTACCCTACTCCGTTCTAATCTTTTGAAGGATACAACATTGGTTTCTTTGAGATACTGGTTATATTAGAAGCCTTATTCAATTTGAAATCACCTTTGGAGTGAACTAGATTTATGAATATTGATCTTTATCATAAAAGTATATATCTGAACATTCTTCCTTTTTGACATCAATCATGGATATATTTTTGAAGTAATCGCCTACTTCTTTAAATTTCATTGTGTAGAAAGAACTGCTAGGATTTTTATTTGCTGCCTCCAGTGATATTATTTTGGTTCATGTGTTCATTAATCACATTCTTCACCTCTCTTCACAGTTATACTTCAACTATATCACAACTGTGCTCAAATATGTAGTCTATGGAAGTTTGACTTACTTCTTTACAGGAAGGTTTGATTTCGATCTTACCAAGGGTAGTTGATGTTGTTGGAAATGAAGATATACCTGTAATTGCAGCTGGCGGTATTTCAGATTCGCGCGGTTATGTTGCTGCTCTTGCCCTTGGTGCTCGTGGTGTCTGCCTTGGAACTAGGTTTGAAAAGCGTAACTGTGAATAGTTACAACTTAGAGAACTTATTTTAAAAAACTGGTGGATCCATGCCACAAATTGGCGCTCAATTAGAAACAATTTCCTGGTTTTAAGAATATTACCACATGTTTTGCCCGTGTTCATTTCAGAGTCACCATATCAATGAACCCTCGTCCATGTTTTGAAGATAAGTATGGTAATAAAACATGTTTTCGTTAATGGCCTTGACATACATTCATTAACATATGTCTAACGTTCATTCGTCTATGCCATGAAAATGGTGTTGGAAGAAGTTTTATTGAGGTTGATTGGTCACATGTACTAAATAGTGCTAAGGCAGAAAACCTTTTTTCATTTATTGTAAATGGAACAATTAAAAAATCTAATGACGAAATAAATATGAGGAATTTTAGGTAGGATCACTATTTATTTCTTTCATCTTCTGAGATTTCAATTTTTCTCTTTGAAGTTACATTGCAATAGTAATTTGAATACACCAGAACTAAATGAAATTTTGCAGGTTTGTTGCTACCGAAGAAAGCAATGCTCACCCTACATACAAGAGGAAGTTGGTGGAACTGGACGCAACCGATTATACAAACATTTTTGGCCGTGCAAGATGGCCTGGTGCACCTCAACGTGTTCTACAGACACCATTTTATGATGATTGGAAGTCACTTCCCGCCAATGAAAATGAAAGCAACCAGCCTGTCATTGGCCGTTCAACAATTAATGGCTTGGTGAGCTTTCCTTGCCTCTTTTCAACTTAAACAGTTGCATAAAAGGAATATTTGTCTTCCATGACGTTGACATAAAAAAAGTTGCTTTCATTTATTATTCATGCTTGAAGAAATGCTGCAGCTGTAGTACATAAGATGGACCGTTAAATCTGTAGGATGAAAGTGAAGAAGTTGAGGATATTTTGTTGTTCTGCTCTACTTTACATCATATATGTCTGTTTCCTTCATTTAATTCATTCATGATTGGAACAGGACATCGATATACGGCGGTTTGCGGGTACCGTGCCAAATGCAACTGCAAAAGGTGACATCGAGAGCATGGCAATGTATGCTGGGCAAGGAGTTGGACTGATCAACGAGATTCTACCTGCAGGAGAAGTGGTGAGGAGGCTGGTTGAAGGTGCTCAACATCAGATCCAAACGCATTTTAGTTCTTGTGTTCATAAAGTTTGATGCTCGGCCTCAATATTTTTAGCTTTCTTGAAAAAATAAGATCGAAAATCCATATGTAGTTTGATAAATGGCCGAAAAGCTTCACTGTTAATCATATACTCAAACTTGAAAATAAAGTAGTTATTGAGGTTAGCTTTGTTCATAAACAGCAGCATTTTAGGTCCTTATCTTTAAAGGTTGTCCGGTTGTTTTGAAATTTAGGAAGTTTTCAGGTCTTACAAGCTCGCTCGTAAGGTCTTCACGTTATTTCCAAATTCGTATTTGCTGTTTCTTGATTTGAGGCCGTGTGGAATGGATAATCTATGCCAGCGGTCCAAAACGTGAAGACATTACTCCCATTCCTGTCAATAAAAAGAAGAGTAAAGCCACGGAAAGGCCTCAGAAAGGCTTCGAGGAATTGAAAGATCTCCAATCAAGCATAAACTATTAACAGGGTCGATCCCAATATGTCATTGTTCAAGAACAAAGCTCAACAAAGTTACAATCTCAATATAAGATCCATTTGGAGCTCCAGAAATGTGGGTTAAGTATTTTCGTAAAAGGTCTCACTATTTTCAATATGTTAGTAAGTGAGGCTGATCACTGGATGTATTTGGCTAAGGGGAGAGGTAGAACCTTGAGAGTATTATGAACTTTTCTCAATTTTACATTCTGTGAGTTGTAAGATTGCAGGAGTTGTTTTCTCATTTTTGGTGTTAATGGAAGCTTGGAGACTCCCCTAGCAGATGTAGATCATGACGGTGGTACCACGTCAAAAACTTGGTACATTCTTTTTCTCTTTTGGTGATCTCATTTACTCTTTCTTTTATGGTTATTGTTTCATGTGGAGTTGAATTTTGGTGACTATCTTGTGTTAGGTTGAAAACTCTAGTACACTTCTAGATTGCTGATGTAGTAGAAGTTGTTTTCTCTCTTTCGCTTAATATTTGCTTTGTTTATGGCTTTTCTTTCTAATGGGTAAGCAAAAGCCTCCCATAGACCTTCTTGTTGGCTGGAGTTAGCTGATCTTTCTTTCCTCTGCGGTGATTTTGATGTTTCTAAAAGCATGTGGCAATTCAACTAGTTTATTAGTGACTCCAATCTTTTTGATCTTCCTTCTCTAATGCAAAGTTCACTTGGTCTAAACTTTGGGAGCAACCTTCTGTCTGCCTCATGGATAAATATCTTCTCTCAAAACACTAATTTTAACAAAAATTGAGCGAGCCAGAGTTGAGCATTTGGAGTGATCCATATGTATGATCATTTTCCCATTATATTTTAGGCAGAAGAATTATGTATTGGGTTCCTTCCCTCTTTAAGATCTGAAAAATGACTTTATCATTTTTTTCATTGTGATATCTTGATATCTTCCAAGTTGTGTGACAATAGTGAAGTAACATCTTCTTATGTATTACGATTTTAGTTGGGTTGATGGAATTTTTGGGTTGTTAACCTTTTTTAATAATCCCTATGACAAGTCCAGGTTTATTTTCCAGATTGGTGTGTCATCAAGTCATGAGTAGAGTTGAACAATATAGTGGGTTATAACTTGCATGCTTAATTGACTGGATGACAAGGCTGAGCAAAATTTTGGAATACCAAATTGCCCTCCTGTATTTAGTTCAACAATATGTGGGATGGAGATTCAAATTTCTAACCTTTTAATCAAAGATGCATGTCTTAACTAATTGAATTATATTCAAGTTGACACCAAATTGCCAATTTTTGAGATGTCATTTAATGACCAGTCAGCAAATCATTTGATATGTTTTCTTATTTCCTCCAATATTTTAATTGTCTTTTTCTCTTTCTTTATATCCATAAATGACATCAAACATGGATGGATTCGAATACAGCATTAGTTGGGATGAATCATGAATTATATTTTGAAATTATATCCATTTTATTCTAGCTTTCAGAAATTTCCTCATCTCTTTATTTTTTTTCTCCCTCTCTCTACCCCTCTCTTATGCCCGAGAGATATGGCGATAGCTCCAAATATGGTATATTCGAAGAGTTTGTTTATCATTCAATCTATAGGACAGTTTCTTCATTCTTTAATCTAGAGATTTCTCAAACCACAGACAGTTCAATCAAATAAGATTAGAAATTCGTTGCGACGGTGACGACAACTTTTGGAAAATAAAATAAGTTGCGACGGCGACAACAACTTTTGGAAACTTTCTTGAATCAATTCATCCCAAAGCAAGCTATCCATGTCCTTTCAAAATTATTCCTTCAATTTCTCTCTCCAACTATTTTTCTTAAAAAAATTTCCATTTTTTTTTTCAGAAATCTTCCCGACCCACCAAGAATTGTGGAGATTTCAAGAAATTTGTTGGGTTTCTCTCTGCCGTGATGATTTTTTTAAAGAGAGAGAGAGGGGAGAGAAAGTAGTGTGTGTGGATTTTAAGCACTTCAAACAATGGTCCAAAGCAAACCTTTCAAATTCTTTGTTCTATTGCTTTTACCCAAGTCGGTGAATGTGACATATTTTGGAGCTCCGCCATTTCTATTGCCATAAGAGAACGTAGAGATAAGGAGAACATGGAGAGAATGGATAGAGGGAAAAAATGTGTGAACGAGAATAAAATGGATCTAATTTTTTAACTTATCAAAATTTAAGGATTTAATTTTTACAATTAAAGGTTAAAGGGTCCAATTATTCACTTAAGAAAGTTTAAGGATGTAATTTTTACCATTGAAAGTTTAAGGGTGTAATTGTCACAATCATCATACTTTAAGGGTGGTTAATGCAATTTGCCCATTAACCTTTAAAGTATTTTTTCTTTTTGATTTTTTTTTTTAAAATTTAGAATCTTATTGTTATAATCCTATCCTATTAATGTTGTAAAATAATTTCCTTACCTATTTTCTTCCCTTCGTGGCCACTGTCGTACCACATTTCGTGTTTTTTTTTTTGAATTCAACACAACATGTAGGAGGTGGGGATTTAAACCCACGACCTTTTGGTCAGGAGCTATGCCTTAACAAATTGAGCTATGTTTAAGTTGACTACTTCAATTTCTATACATCACTATTTTTATTATGTAATATGTTGCTAATGTATTTGATGTATGAACATAGATATTAATAAGAATAATTGTGCTAATCTAAGCATAACTCGACTAATTTAAGACATATATCTTTGATTAAATGGTCAAAGGTTCGAATTTCTACCCCACATCTTGTTGAACTATAAAAAATTGCATATAAAAAATAATTTTTTCTATTGAGAAAAATTGGTTACGTACAATAAAAAATTCCTCTATACGTGTCATCAATCTAAAATAATTAAGAAAGAATTAGGTTAAATTGGTGTTTCCATACTAATTGTTACTTTTATATGTCATATGGTTAGTGATTAGCATCAAAGAACCATGGAATGTAGAAACGGGAGAAGAGTTGACAACAACGAGTAATTGGTGGTGTGGTTGATGGCAGATAAGAAGGGAGAAGGGAGCGACAATAAGAGGAGAAAGAGTAGAGAATGTTAGCTTATTTTAATGTTTTTAAGTATCCATATTGTGGAGATATTTAGGGTGTTGTCCTCCTTAACAAGTGGTATCCGAGCCATGGTTGAAATCTAGCTGTGTCGGGAAATCTCAAACAAAATTAATGGAGCCTTCACAACCATTATGACATTGTGGTTGGTGTTGAATCCTCCGAAATTTGCTCAGGTGCGGGAGCAAAAAAGATGCTCTTTGTTCGAGAGGAAGAGGTTATGATGATGAGCAGAGACCATCATAGGTCCCATAATGTGATGTTCGGATGAAAGGTTCTTTGAGTAGAGGCTCAAGTGGGTATTTACTAGGTAGGTGCTCAAGATGAGTACCAAGGTGGGTGCCAAGTGGTACCTTGTTTGAAGGGAGGTTTGTTAGGAGTACAAACACTATCCCACATTAGTTAGGAAAGTGAGAAATCTATGGTATATAAGTGAGGACAACTATCTTCATTGAAGAAATATTTAGGGTGTTGTACTCCTTAACAGCCATGTCTTCAAGGATTTTTCCAACCTTTACTTGGGCCAAGAGAGCCTTCAACTTTTTCCTCCACATACTAAAATCCTCCCTTACCATCAAATTTCTCAATTTCAACTGGGCTGAAATGATGTTTCAAATGAAGAACCGCTGAATTGTCCTTTTACGAAGAGTCAGAGAGGACAAAAGGAAATCTTGATAAATCAAATTTTCTTCAAACGGAGCTTTCTTGATTTTCTTGCTTATTGCAGAAGACGAAGTCTTGCTTCAACCACATGCTCTGATACCATTTGTGGTGAAAAGAAAAAACAACTATGAATTAGGGAAGATAGCAGGTTCTATCTTTTATCAGAGTTAGTCAAGAAGAAAGACAAAGAAAGGACAAGAATTATAGTAATCGATGACAACTATGTTTTTAGAAAAATCAGCTTTAATATGAAGTAAATTAGTGTTTGGTAAATTTTAGGTTTAAGTCTAAAAAAAAAGTAGGTTATAATGTTTGGTAAATTAATAATAAATTGCTATAAATTGCTATAATGACTAAAGTAGACTTATTATTTCAATTCATTTTTATTTAAGTTTAAAATCTAAATTTATTATAATATAATTATTTAAAAATTCATACGATTTAAGTTGAAAATTTTGTTTATTCTAAATTATTTGATAAAAGATTTTTAAAAATAATTGTTATAAAAATTGAATTTATCAAAATCTTGTTTCAAAAATTTAAATAGAAAATGATATTAGATAGAAAGATATAAGATGGAAACCGATGTGAAAAAAAAAATAGAAGATATGCAAATTGTTAGAAAAACTAATTTCAAAAGTAGCTATCTACGTGTTCTACCTGTAAGAGTAAACTCAAAATTGATTTTATATAAATTATGAAATAATCCGTTTTACCAAACACTAAAAACAGTTAAAATTCTCCCAAAATTGCTTTTGACAGAGCAAAAACAATCCCAAACAGACCCTTATTCTACACAATTCAATATTTTGACATCTTTTTTAAGGTTGAAAATTAGAATTCTCACTTTATATTTGTCAAACCAGAAAACGAAAAAAATTCCATATTCGATTCATTAGCTTTAAATGCTATAGTTGTTGTCAAATTTAACTAGTTTAGACATATATTTTTTTTATCAAATATTCAGACGTTCAAATTCGTACCATTTTTTTTTTCAACCACTCGTCTCTTCTCTTTTTAACTCCGAGGGTGTTTTTCATAAAAAATCTTGTCCCCACACCCCATAACAAAACAATGTTATCGAACGCGTAAGCATCGTCATATCATTGAAACATTGTTCATTCTCATAAAGTCTTCACTATCTACTATTACAAGTGAAAGAGTAGGTGTCAAATGAGCATTCAAGACAAAAAGAAATAAAATAGAAGTGGAGAGAAATATAAAGCGAGATTAGTTGTAAAAGACTATTCTCAAAGAAAACATGCTGATTATGATGAAATATATTCTTTCGTTCTTTGTTGTAAACTATATATACAATTGTTAATTGCATTTGCTGCTCAAAGTAAATTGAAGATTTTTCAAATAGATGTTAAATCAACATTGTTGAATGGATACCTTGAAGAAGAAGTGTACTTGGAACAATCTTTTGGTTAAGTTGTGAAAGGACAAGAAGATAAAGTGTTGAAGTTAAAGACGACATTGTATAGGTTAAACAAGCTCCAAGCACGTGGAATATCATAATTGATAAATATTTTCATGACAATGGGTAATTTAAGATGCCCTTATGAACATTCTTTCTATACTAAGACTAATGATTATGAAGATATTTTATTGGTTTGTCTATATGTGGATGACTTAATTTTTACAGAAAATTGTCCAAGCATGTTCAAATATTTCAAGAAAATAATGATCCAAGAATTTGATATGACGAATATTAGGCTTATATCATGATATCTTAGCATTGAGGTGAAGCAGCCATAGATGAGGTATTTTCATCTTTAAAGAACGATATATATTTATATATATACTAGAGAAATTATCAAGAAATTCAAGATGTTTAATTCTAAACTCATGACAACTTAGATTGAAACTGGACATAATTATAAAAAATATGAAGATAGAGATGTTGATTTTTCATATTTCGAAAGTTTAATTGGAAGTTTGAAATATTTAACTTCCACAAGGCTAGATATTCTTTTCAGTGTTGGATCTACAACTACTCATTTGAAAGTGGCAAAAATAAAATTTTGATATCTTAAAAAATACGCCTGGTTATGGATTATTTTGCATGATCTGAAGAATTCAAGCTAGCTTGAAAGTTTTTGTGATAAATGATTGGGTTGGAGATCTTAATGATTGAAAAAGATACAAGTGGATATGTGTTCTTTATTGATAATATTACTACTTTTACTTAAGAGTTTTAAGAAGCAACCTATTGTGACATTAATTATCTACTTGTGAGGTAGAATACGCAACTGCAACATCTTGTGTATACCATGCCAATTTGGCTGAGAAACTTGCTTAAAAGAAGTTGGAATTGTGCAAGATGACATTGATCACAGCATTGCGTAACCACAAGTGTACGAGTTGGTTTTAGTATAGTTAATTTGAGTGTCGAGTGTCATCCTCGGGATTGAGTTTCTAGTTTGATTAAGTACCACTGATAATCACACCTCATTTTATCTAGGGAAACAATTATTGAAAGAGAAATATAAATTACCCTACTCCTACTCCTATAGATGAATGTTACTTAAGGAGAGCGTGCCTTGACCGAAATGACATGCTTTGTGACAACATATTTTATGAACAAACAAACTTTTCTATCACGATGCAACCATAAGCTGGGATTAACTAATGTTTGGCTTTCCCTCTCAAGGTTACCTAGTCTCTTACTAAGCGCAGACTCAACCTTTCGGTCTATTACCCACACACTAGCAAGACATTACGAACTACCCACCAATTATCACCTCTTAGAAGACCCATTTGTGATCCCATCCTCTCTTGAGCTCAAGGCAAACCCGCTTGTCATCACGCTTCATAATTGACCCACTTGAAATAATAATACATGCTTCTATAAAATAAATCTCCGCTCATCACGTTGGCCTACTACAGTCATGTATTCGAGATCTAATCTAAGCCTTACTCTCTCGAGCTAAAACTTAAATCATACAAACAATTAATCTTTCATCAGAAGATTAAAAAGCCTTAAGCATACAAATGCATGAATGAATCACAAGGGATAAGAAAAATTTTAAAAATTAATTAAGCTAAAAACGTCACAATGCGTTACAAAACGAGTCAAGGCAGAATCCTGCCACTCAAATAATCCACAATTTAAATAGAGACTTCAGCAAGAATTTACAAAAAGAAACAAAACCTACAAAAGGTAAAGAAAACTCTCTAAGACGCGTGCCACACTCGTTCCAGACGCGAAACCAGCAATCCCGATCCTCGGATCGCTCTAGGGACTCCATGGGAAGCTTCGAAGCAAAATCGAAGAAGTGTTCTCTCGTGAAAATTGTGCTCTCTCGTGCTCTCTCGTCTCTCCAAATGGCCTCTCAAAATCATAATAAAAATTTACTTTTATAAGAAGTGTTCTTCCTGCAGCGTCTCGACGCTGCCCCCTTCAAGTGAAATTGGCATGCGGCGCTTCTATCGTTTAGGGCGTACAAAAGTTGCAGCGTTGAGATGCTATGGCAAGTTGCTGGATGGCGAGCGCACGCAGGGGGGGATGCACCAATGTTTGGGCATCGAGAAGCCCCAGGATGGCGTCTCGAAGCTGATGCGATTCCAACACTCCTTCTTTGCATGTTTGGGTGTTAAGACGCCCATGTGCGGTGTCTCAATGCTGCTCCCTCGGGTCTATGTGTATTTTGCCCTCATTTCTTCGTTCCTTGGTCAAATTTGGTCTTCTTAAGCCCATTTTTCAACCCGAACAACCTCAATTCATGTTTTCAGCCAAAAATGCTCGGTACCTACAAATTAACAAATAAACTCGTTAAACCTGAAATTAACAAACAAAACTAGCTAAAATTAAGCTTAAGGATAACACATTTTTGTGTGCTATCAGTCACACAACTATTGTGTTATTTATATGGACAATGAAACAATTGCTTTAGACAAGAATTTAGTATTTTATGATCGTAGTAAACACATTAATACAAGATCTAATCACTTTATCAAATATATTGTATTTCAAGAAAGAAGATTGACATTAAGATCAAACATCGTTGATATCTTTACAAGGCCACTCAAAATTGATGTGTTTAACAAGTTTGAGAACTTAAGAGTTTTTAGAAAGACATGTTTACGAAGATGGTGAAAATTAAACTTGTTTTAATTATAGATATACTATACATATGCATGAACTAAATATAAATCTAAGAATTCATGTACTTTGTTTTTTAAGATGAATTTAATTGTTGGTTTATGTATATATGTATGGATTTCATTTAGATGAAATAATTGATTAGAAGATTTAGATCGTTCCATGAAAGTCTTATAAATAGGATACCTTTGGTATGTTTGAAGCAAGAAAGTATGTGAATAAAAAAACAAAAGAGTTCGGTAGAAAGTGGTGAACTAAATTTATAGTTTCTTGAAGGGTTTCAATGAAGTGATTTTATTTATTCTGTATATTTCTTGTTTGATTATTCCTTCCGGCGTGGCCACT
>JAOANK020000003.1:584631-600352 GCA_026257165.2 Telfairia occidentalis
AACGAGCGCAACAACAGAATCTTCCAAGCAAAAGATCGATCTAATCAATCGCTCAAGGATTGCATCTTTTTTAATGCACTTTATTGGTCTAAAGACATTGCTCCTTTTTGTAACTACAGTTTTTCTATTATCTTGTCGAATCGGAGAAGTTTTTTGTAACTCCATGGAGGGGCTCTCTTTTTGTATCCTTAGTTTCATTCTATCAATGAAATTATGTTTCCATCCAAAAAAAAAAAAGATACAGATCTATCTATCCTTAGTTTCATTCTATCAATGAAATTATGTTTCCATCCCAAAAAAAAAAGATATAGATCTATCAAAGATATATTATGAGTGTGTTTGGTATGACTTTTAAACTATTTATTGGTTGAAAAAAGTGTTTTTTTTTAAATTAACAGTGTTTGGTTAAAATTTTGAAGAGTATTTTTAATTAATTAAAAATAATTTTTAGAATTTTTAATAATAAGAAATGGTTTGAAAAATGTAAAAATATATAAAATACATTTAAACCTTTTTAAAATTAAGTATTTAATTAATTTTCTTCCAAAAACACTTATATAATAAATGTTTTACTTAAAAATATTTTTTAAAAAAACAATTATATCAAACATGCACTATAGCTTAGTCATGATTTAAGTTTATTTATGACAGAAGAGTATCAATTATATATTTAATTTGTGATAAAAATCTATTTGTAAAAGGTGTCAATTACCAATGGACTTGAATCACAACTAAGATGTAATCTATCATTGATATTACCCCTATCAAAGATAGAATACATGTTAATTATGATTTAATTCTATTAGTGATGGAAGCATATGGACGATGTATTCTATTTGTTGTAAAAAATAGTGATAGAAGTGTATTAATGATTTATTCTACCTATAATAAAAGTCTATGTGTGAAAGATGTTTATCACTTATAAACATAATCACAACTACGATGTAATCAAAGGTGCAATATATCACTGATATATGCCTATTAGAGAAAGACTACATCTTAGTTATGATTTAAGTCTATCCGTAATAGAAACGTATCAATGATGTATTCTATTTGTAATAAAAATCTATATATGAAAAGTGTCTACACTAATAGATCCATCAATCAGAGACAAACTACAACTTAATTATAATTTCAAGTCTATCGGTGACAATAACGGTTGATGCACAGAATTGCCCTGAGATGATGTGAGTTGAATGGCAAACGACCTCAGACCTACAAAAGAAGGACAAGGTGAGGTGGGGTGGCAAGGACCACACTTTGACGCTCAAGTCAGTAAAGGAGGTGAAGATTAGTGGTTTTCTTCTCAAATCAGTGCATAACTTTCGATGTTGTTTCGTCCGATATTTATACTTGAGCAAGTGTGATATTTTGGTGGCGAGTTCTTCCTCGTCAACAATGATTTACAGCTGATAGGGCGCGAAGTGATTGAGGAGAGTAAATCTCTCCCTTCACGTCCAATCCAGAGTAATTTTAGGGATTCTAGCCAATCCTACGAGGTTGTCCTCGATTCCCCGGGCTAGGATATCCTACTACATCTCGACCATACCTGAGGTACGTTCATACACGTGGCGTTATTGGGACCGGCCACTTGTCCAGGTAGTTTTTACCCCATCAATTACACATCAATGATGTATTCTATATGTGATAGTCTATATCTTCGCTGTGATTTTAAGTACTCAATCGATGGTATGCATCTATCACTTATAGAATTAAATCGCAAATAGAATACATCATAGCATTATTATTTTAGAGATTTTTGGATTTTCTTATGGACTGGACAAATATTTTGCTATATTTACAAATATTTTCTATTTAAGCTATGAATGCTATTATTTTGGGTTAGAGTGATATATTTGCAACGATCCCTTTTTAGATTTGGTTTTTGATGAATTTGAGTGCATGTGAGTCGTCGTTTCCTTTCAAGTTTCAAGCTAAGTCACTAATGGCGTGTTCACCTTAGCAAAAGAGAGCATACAATTCATCTCATCTCCTTTAAATATTGCGGAAGAAATAATTCAGTCTTCTATATTTTTTATAGGAATTTTCTAATTAGTAATTATCGTTAGAAAAAAAAATAAATGTCTCCCCATGCTTTCTTTCAACAATTTAATCCCATGTTGTCGAAGAGAAATCTATTCTTCAAATTTTTAGTTTGATTCCTCATCTTATTTGTAAAGAAATCTACTCTTTACAAATAAGATAACTTTTTTTCTGACTCTTTCCCTTGAGGTTTTTACTTCTTTAATTGTGAGTTTTTACTAGATGATCCTATTGCCAACTTGAGCTATATGTTGTAGAGCATTAATTGAGCATCAAAGTTATAATTGACTTGGATGATATTCTTGTGTTGGTGCTCTGTGCCACTTTTTAAGTGCATGTTTAGTATAACTTTTTTTTAAAATAATATTTTTAAGTAAAACAATTATTATATATGCGTTTTTAGAAGAAAATTAATTAAATATTTAAATTTAAAAGTTTAAATATTTTTTTATATGTTTTTACTCATTTTCAAACTACTTTTAATAATTAAAAACTCTAAAAAGCATTCTTTGAAATTTTAACAAAGTATGATTAATTTTAAAAAATATTTTTTTTTTCTATCAATAAACAGGTTAAAAGTCATACCAAACATACCCTAAGAGTCTCTCTATTATTTTATTGCTCAAAGCCTTGGGAGATCTGTTGGCCTTTTAAGTTAAACCCAAGAGGGAGAAAGAAAGGTGAGAGAGATCACTTTTTTATTTTTGAGGATGTTATTGGAATTGAAATGAATTTCAATATCAGCTCAAACCTTTCAATTGAGGAGATGTAGAGGTTCACAGCAAAAAGGTAACTTGCTGTGTAGAAATGAGAGAATTTTGAAGACTACGTCAATTTACTCCTTACGTGAAAATGAGTGAAATCTATTTTGTGATATCGTCTTTCTAATTTTCTATTCATCAGTTATATTTCTAAAATAGTAACCTTATTGAACAAGCTATCCAAATTATTCTCATCCATCTAAATCAAAAGATATAACTTTACTATCATGTACTAAAAAATAAGATTAAGATATGAT
Source organism: Telfairia occidentalis (assembly GCA_026257165.2). Classification (NCBI taxonomy): domain Eukaryota; kingdom Viridiplantae; phylum Streptophyta; class Magnoliopsida; order Cucurbitales; family Cucurbitaceae; genus Telfairia; species Telfairia occidentalis. Next base: position 587,693 of record JAOANK020000003.1, read on the forward strand.
CATTCTACAATATATTTGCTTCTCTTTTAAGGGATTTACGTAGAAATAACAAATATGTCATAGTTGTGAGTTCAACATGTGAGGGTGGGAGGATTTCGAGCCCACGACCTTTAAGTTTGGGAAATATGATGCATTAACCAGTTGAGTTATGCTTAAGTTGGTATAAATACGTCATAGTTAAATTTTTTTTGAGTTCAACAACATGTGGGGATTGAGAGATTTTAACCTATGACCTCTTAGTCAGGGAGATATGTCTTTAACCTATTCACCTATGCTCGGTTTATGCAAATTCATTGTGTAGAATATTCTCACTCATATGCTTCTATATGAACAATATAGATCAAATTATAACTTTTTTAAAGTGAATCATATTAATAGTATTAGCTAAGATGAAACGATTAATCTATTATGTTACCTTAACATAAAAGGTAGAATTAATTTTGAGTTCCAGTGAAGTGTTATATTAAGGGGAACTTGAAATTGAAAGCCATCCAAGCTTGCCAGAAAAATAAAGATAAGGATCATGGATCCTTTCAATTCCCACACCGAAAGTATACTTTTGAAATTCTTCTCACTTATTGATTGACACTTAATACTGTATTTATGTGCTCCATCGTATACTATTCACATCAACTTTTTTTTTTCTAAAAAAAATGGCAACTTTAGCCAAATAAAATATGGGATGTTAAATCAAGAGCATTTAATGAATCATATTTTTTTTTTTCAAGATGAATCTTATGCGTTTAATACTAATGAAATTTAGCCAACATCACATAGTTGATCGATTAAGACACCACTTTCTTCTCTAAAAAGCAGAAATTTGAATCCCACCCCCATATTTTATGAACTCAAAAAAGAAAATGATAGTAATAGTGATATGAATCAAGGAGTTTTATCATGAAAAGTTGCATCCATTCAAGCTTCAAAAGACACCTTTCCATCAAAAAGACACAATGAATATGAAAATCTAGATTCATTCTCATCTTTAATGTATTATGTACCTATTTAATTCATGTATTTACATTTATTAAGGTTCATGTATGGAGTTGAAGGGTTGTGGGCTGAATTTAAACTACATAGGTGAAAGGTTGTGTCCTTTCATGGTGTCCTGTCATTTAGTATAAATAGGGATGTACGTGGATTTTAAAAAAAAAAAAAGATTTGAAAATGTAGTACTTTGGGTCTTATACCTTGAAGGCTTTTAAGTTTTGTGTCTTGTGTGTTCTTGTGATAGAATGCATGAATATTTGGAGCATTCAAGCGATGATTGATCTATCTTGCTTGTGGAATGCTTTGAAGATCAAGGGTTGATGGGAGCCACAAGCTTTGTCTGATCCTTGGTTTGTTTGATCATCTAATTAATCCGTAATCTAGCCTATTTTAGGGGTTGAGACCAAACTTGTTTTGGGGTTTTTGAGTTGGTGATCTAAAGGTCTTGTTCGTCAATAAGGTTGCTAAGTTCGATTCTCAAAGATTTATTATCATTTGGTATCAGAGCTTTGCTCTAAACATATTATATCTTTATTTGCTATAAACATGAATATTGGAGCATTCAATCAAAGATTGATCTATTTTGCTTGTGGAGTGCTTTGAAGATCAAGGGTAGATGAGAGCCACAAGCTTTGTCCGATCCTTGGTTTGTTTAATCATCTAAGTAATCTGTAATCTACCTTATCTTAGGGGTTGAGACCAAACTTGTTTTGGAGTTTTTGAGTTGGTGATCTAAAGGTGATCTTGTTCATCAACAAAGTTGTTAGATCCAATTCTCAAAGGTTTTTTACCAAATAGAATTTACATGGCTCATGTTATATTTGTAGTTTGAGATTCCATCAAAAAATCTAACATGAACTCTTATGGAAAACAAAAAACAAAAAAACAAAAAATAAAAAATAAAACAAAAATAAAAAGTAATATGAACACATTTAGACAAAGCAAATGTAATATGAACATGTTATTTATTGGTTAATTTATGTTAAATGCAAGTTTTAATCTAATACTTTGATGATTGCATTTTTTTCAAGTTAAAAAAATTAAATTTCAATTCCGTCCTAAACTTTTAATTTTAGTTCTAAAAAGATATTATCATTAATATTATTTAAATGCTGATATGACCTATTGATTGGAGTAATAAATAATAATTTAACACATCGTGACACAAAAAATTAGGCTAACTAAAAAAATAAAAGTGAGTTATCAACAAACATCCTATTTGGTTGGTTTCAATCCTTCAACATTCAATTTGCCTGGATATCAACATCTATGGGACAAGCTGATCGGTTTGCAAAAATTGAACCGAATCAATTTACACCCCTACTTTTTACTAGATAATGGCCTCAATTCACCTTTACTGAGAAATTTCTACCCTATCATGAAAACTAAATTTAATAAGAATCTAAAACTATATAACAGAACAGTTGGGAGTTTGTAAAAATGAACACACTTTTAACAGAGTACACTGGGACTTCTACGTTTACGCCAACAATTCTCAACTTTTTCTGCATTCTTCCTCCTTTCAATTCTATAAATTCAGCTTAAATGGTCTGTAAACAATTCAGGAAAAGGTCACAATAAACGATTTCACAAGAACACAGAAGACAGAACAAGCACCCAAAATTTCGATTGAAATTTCTCAGAGTTCAAGGGATAAGAATTTCACATGGTCCTGTGCCAAAATAAGGTTGACTACAATTTAATATATACTGACAAAATTTGCAGCAGCCGCCGGGCTCTTACTCGCTTCTAACTCTATGCTTTGCTTTCATTTGACAATCCACAATTACAATGCTTCTATCAGCATGGCCTTCTTCCTTTTTCTTTGGTCATTTGGGTTTCCTTTTTCATCTTCTATATGAGAATTGGGTCCTCAACTGATCAGTTTTCTTAATCTCTTTTCAGCAAGATTTGCAACTTTATTTTGCGGCTCGAGGACTAGAGCATGCTTGAAATCTGCAAAAATAAGGGAAAGGGAAGCAAATACTTTTTAACTGTGTATCGTAACATGCTTTCAGTAACCATGAAACGCTCTTGTGACCGTTTTACATATATCATGAACACGTCTATGGAGACACATTCCAGGAAAAGTTCTTACTGGCCGTATTCTATAAGGATAAAACTTGACATCACCTGGTTTCTTTTTCGAGGGAGACTCATTAATTATTCAAATCTCTCTCCAAAAACGTTGTGAATATATTTCACTACAGCATCAGAAATTTTCAGGGTTCTAAAGAATACAGTACTGCAAACTAGCCAAAAGTTCTGCTAGATACACAAACCAATCTAATATTATAAATAGTTTGTCTCTTAAATTTGAATACATATACATTCAACAATCTTAATCTATTGAGCAAGATGTTTACGTTTATTTTCATTTAATAAAAATGAAGATGTTCAATAACATGCAAAGAGAGCAGTGCTGGAACCCGAACAATGCAGCTTCAGATTATCAACATATTTAAAGCTCTACAACTAATAAAAAAAAATACTAACTCTTACCTTTGATTGCTTCTTTATAAAGAAGAAGAGATTCTCTAGCAGTTCCCCGTCTGAGATATGCCTTCACATTCTGCATGAAGCAATGAAATGCAAGAATATCATCTCTGTAGCAGATTCTCTGACACTAAAGGTGAAATCGATCATAGGCATCTACACATGGAGAGAGAGAGAGAGAGAGAGAGAGAGAGCAGCAATAATAAAAATCTTGCACGAAGTTTTAGTCTATTTACAGCTTGTTGGTGGATAGATCAACAAACATTAATATTCAATCAGAGACCTGTTTTACTTTAGTCAAATTTGTCCCATTTTAGAGGGGGTGGTGAATCTAGAAGATAGTGTGAACAGTCGCTAGGTACAACGTCTCCCTTTGGCTATATGTGACTAAAAGGATTTGCAACTCCTTCGTCTCTTATCCTAAATATTCGGAGCATTCTTTTAATGTTTTCGAGTTTTTGCCTTACGTGTGTTTATAATATAATTTTTTTGGCTATTTTGCTATATAGCCCGCCCGTGTATTAATCCACTCGTTACCTTCTTATCAAGTAATATGGCTTTGCTGCAGTCATCTTCAGCTTGTTGAAAGCTACATGCATTGGAATTCAAGTATTAGATGAAAGCAGTACATAACAAGTAGAATATGGATATAACTCATTGAAATCTTTGGGGTAACATACCAGCCTAACTCTAAGTAAGCAGCAGCTCGGTTGCAATAATAAGTTGCATTTGTGCCGTTTAATTTGATAGCTTCTGTGTAGTAATTAACAGCTTTATTCCACTGTCTTCCTTTAAAAGCTGCATTGCCCTGGAAAACATTTCTTTCTTTTTTATTATACTGTTCCAACTAAAATAATGATAACAATCAACAATGAAATTAAATCGGAAAATGTAAACTAGACAACTAAATGTGGAAAAACAAAACAGGCAAGTCCAGATGTTTTTGAACTAACAAAGCCAGAAAAGCATATAATATCATACAAGGCCTCACTTTATGTTAAATGGGTAATATTTTCGATATCAAAGCTCAAGAGTTTAAGTTAGAAGTCAGTAAAAAAAAAATAAAGATCATAACGACAAAATCAGTCTTAAATAAGGTATGACAGAACAAATTTGGCCCTTAAAAGGGTAACGTGGAAATTGAAATACCCGTTAGAAAGAGTAGACAGACAAGGTGGAAAATTTATTGTCATACTATTCAAGTCGGTTAAGAACATGTGCAAAGACAGGATGGAATAACGTAACTGGAGTAAAATTCATTATGAAAGATTTGAACTTTTTTTTTCCAGAAATCATAACCCGAGACATCAGTGAGTGACATATAGGACCTTCACGCATTCTGTTCAAGGATCCAAAGAAAATTACCACACTTTTCTTACTCATCTGATGTTAAATTATATTTACTTTTCATTGTCTAGTCGCTCAATTTCTAAAACCAGAGAAGGGGATAAACAATCTTATCTTTTTATTAAACCAGAAACTGTAAATTTAAGCAAAAACGAACTTACAAGATCATGAACAAAAAACCATTTTACACTAAATTACATCATCATGTCAATATCAAGACTATGGCATAAAGTTCTTGTATCAACAATTGATGCAAACCTTTTCTTTCAATAGTTCAGAGGCATCCATGTCGTCATTGGTATCAGCAAATGGCAATAGATTGGAAGCCATGCCAACTTGCTCTTGAAGAGCTGAGTATATATCCATGACAGTGTCCAGAAGAAACTTATCGGCACCATGAAATGTTATAAGTGAAATGGAGATGGGACAATCATCGTGTCTTCCCAATGGAAGGGCAACCTAACGATATGATGTTATAACAATAACATGTTACACTTCGAGCCTTGTAGAAAGAAAATAACTGAAACTTGGTAGTATTAACTTACTTCACAGCAACCAGACATGCTTGAAATGCTTGATAATGCAAATGTCCTATCACGAAACTCGGATGATATTCCCTTCTTCGCACTATATTTCAGTGGGGGGTCTGCAATTGTGGGAAATACTAATATCCCGTCATCCTGGAGTGAAAAATAAGATAGAATAATAACAGATTAATTTAGCAGAAAAAATCTACATAAATAACTAGAATAAGAATTACAACTATTCCAAATTCATAGGAGTAAAACCATACGGTTGACAAATATTAACCCTTTTTTCTTTTTAAAACAAGAAATCTTTTTCATCAATATGGATGGTGAAAAGTTATATACAGGCGCATCAATGAAAAATAATGATAGCATCATAACTCCAAGTTAGCTGTTCAGGTATCTATCTAAATCTCATCAGGATTTTAACCTTCCTTCCCAATGCACAAACATGATTAGTATGCGGTTTATCTGTCCACTTCTCGAGTCTTTCAGCACTTTTCCCTTTCATGCCTTGTCATGTCCCTCAAACTTACTTTGTCCCTTAAAACGTTGTAAGGGTTAAACGACTACATACAGCAATGGAAAAATAATTCCTAAACCTAAACACTATAAGAAAATCAATAATATCAATTTAATCCTAGAAAAACTACTAAAATCATGGTGGAAAAGTATACAACTGAGAAGTTTTGGAATATACAGAGCTTGAATCTGCAGATTATGAATAGCATAAAACATACATGAGAGGTTGAATAAAATTCCTAAGAAAACTCTCCTAAACATCATCTCTCTCGCCTCCTCTTTCCTCTTCAACGATCTTACCCTTGCTTGCAGGTTTAAGTCTGTCATTCCAGCTAATTATGGGAAGTCGTTAAACTCTTGTAGGACTGACAGGAGTTTTCAGTTGCTTTTGAGGGAAAAGACTAAATAGCTACTCACATAAAATGGTACATTCAACTTGTATGCAGTTATAGTGCAGGGAAGTTGAAGATAGTTGGTCGAAGTATCTTATCAAAACCCCCCACAAACATTAAAATCTTTAGAAAATTAAGTGGGAAATTAGTTCCTTTTGCACGCAAAGGATTTCCGGTAAGAGGTCGACTCACAGAGGGTATGACCTTCCCAAAAATTGGGGTGCAAAAGAAAATTTGCTCATTACAAAGAGGGCAAAAGATATGCCCAGAGATTTCGACTTTGCAAGTCTGGTTGTGAAGATCCAGCATCTTATACTCAACCTCAAGGAGGGGATCCCTTGGGCCACAACAAAATTTGGTGGCCTCAAAAGGAAATAGATTTCAAAATAATTGGAGAACAACTGATCGTTCTTCTCTCAATAACAAAGGTTGGTGAACAATAACTCAAATGCAAAATACCATCATATTTTAAATGGAAATCTAATTGGTATTTGAAAATGATTCTAAAAGACAGATCTCAAAAACTGTTATAGACGTCAATTCCCAAACAGCACCATATACTGATGCAAAATGGGAGGATCGATTACTGATAGATACTCACTATGGGAATTGTACATTCCTAGGGGAATCTGATCACACACACAAACTCTCCTCATAATTTATAAAGCAAAACTATTAGATATACTACCAAACACACATATTTACATATACTCATTTCAAGGTACACAATACCCAACAATACATTAGGGATACCTTTAATAAACTTTGAAGTGCAATTCTCGTCTCTGTTCTGACTTTATATAGAGTTTTCATATCATCGTAAGATGTGTTGATTGCTGCAAGAACATCTTCAGATGCATTAGATCCCAACTTGGGTTTGACTGACTTAATCCATTCTTCGTGATTTATTTTAAATTCACATCTGAAAAGCGCACATCACATCACATTCATTAGTAAATGGGTTTGTGGTTTTCGAAGATGGAACATATTTCCAAACATACAACATGAGCTCATATAGAGAAACCATCATATGCATTTTAACTACAACCATTATGACGCAATTACAATTCAACAATAAAAGAAAAGGTCATAATTGAGGAATCTCCAACAATCGTCCAAGCTAGGAGTGTATGAAATAAACATTGTCTAGGGCACTGCCGAATAGTTGTCATGACTTGTATACCAAAAATGAGATGTCCATTCTATTACTATTTAGTATTGAACATTCCAATACATAATGTACACATAACACACCAACACAACAGACATACCTTAGGACTATGGAGAAAGAAAAGCCTAATAATTTTACTGGTTAAAAATAAAAGGGCAACAGGGTTCATCTTATTGGAGCTCTATCTCACTCGGTCTTCTAAATTTTGAGACCTTCTAAGGGTCACATAATTTCACTCAACAAAGTTCCATTAAAAACTAACATGCTATTTGACATGAAGCATGTGCACAATTTCAGGTGCAATGCTTGAAACAAACACATTTCATGCAGTAAACTTTGTATAGTTCTTTTTTAATTAAATACAAATTAATTATTCATGCTCAAATACATTGATTTATGTTGATATCAAAAGGAGGGCAAAGGTGGAAAAGAAAAATGCACAGAGATTTGTAGTTATTTATAGGTAAGAAAAATAAAGAAAATAAAATGTTAAAATGAAAAAATAAATATTACAAAATTTGATTTCACTGTGGTGTATGCGCAAGGAAGGTCACACTCAATAGCAATAGGTGAGATGCCGAGGTGCATCCAATGTGTATGTGTACTTTATAAAATATTGGTGTAACAAATTTGTGTCTATACTTCTTGGTCCAAACTCCCTAGATTGCCTCGAGGATTTTAAACATAAGCAAACTGACAGGTAGAGTGAAACACTAGCCAGTCACGATCACCTGTGCATACCTCTGTAATAAAATCATAACAGAAGAGAGAGCTTTCAAAATAGAAATTCCATTTTGCAACTTTGGTGATTGTTTACAGAACTCTTTCAGACTGGGTACATTGGAAGCCAAGTACTGACCAAAGTTCATATGCTTTGGAGACTGATCTGCAGAAGCAAAATGCTATGTTTAAGTTTTAATTTCGCAAAGACATTTTGCAATTCATCTTAATGTCAAGATTAATAATCATTGTCACCAAAAAGAAAATCTTTAAAGCATTTAAACTGAAAGCATCAATAGGAAATATGTGTGAACAGTCCTGAAACTTACAACCAGATAGATTTTCTATTGCTTTTTTAACAACATGAACAGTTTTCTGCAAAGGAACCTTGGAAAGCTGAAAGAGATCATCAGCAAAAACAAGGCGAGGCATCCTTCTAGGTTCTGTTGAATTGAGTTTAAGTAGAACATGTCCAACACGATGCAGAATAGATGGATCACGAGCAAACCATCCTTAATAATGCCGCACAAGAAAAACTTGAATGAATATCCATAACATAAAGTGAAGTAGAAAGTCAAAAGAATGGTATACTGTTTATGTGCCATCTTACCAACCGTATCCAAACTCGGTGAATTAGACAAAACTCTATTCATCGGTACAACTCCGTGTGAGGGACGAAATGCAAATATACCACAAAATGAAGCTGAAATTCTGATGCACCCAACGGTATCGGTGCCTAAACATTATAGAAATAAGAAATTACACCATTGTGAGATCAAATTGCATCTTCCTAGACTGGTGAGCCTCATATACACCAACAAACAGAAAGAAACTTAGAATGTCTATGGAAATGCTTTTGAGAGTAAAGATTTTTTAATTAAACTTAGAACTTTACACAAACAATCCACCAAAAAGCACAAAGTCCAATATTTACTTATCAGATTGCCTGTTCTCCAAAAGGCTTAGCCATACAGCATGAAAACAAATGGAAATTACACTAACCAAGAGCGAAATCAACAAGCTCTCCTGCAACAGCCACGGCAGACCCACTAGAAGAACCTCCTGGTACACATGATGGCAACTTTGGATTGGTAGGAGTTCCATAGTGCTTGTTCTCCCCAGTAATCCTAAATTAATAATAAAAAAACCACCTCAAAAGCATTGGCAAATAAAGAACCTGAGAATAAACAGAGGCTTACCCAAAACCCAATTCATCCATAACAGTCTTCCCAACACAAGCAGCCCCATTCTTCAGCAGAACAGTCACCACCACATCTGTCTGCTGAGCAACATCATGAGTTTTCCTCCAGTCCGGATTGCCGAACCCCGTAGGATAGTCCTTCACGTCGAACCTGTAACAATCCACAAAACAAATGTTCGAGAACAAAAACCCATTAGCGTGCGGAAAGCGAATCATTATTCGCAATCTTATAACAGAAGCAAACATCGGAAAGAGCAAGGGAGAGAACGAACACATCCTTGACGGCGAAAGTCAGACCGGCGAGGGGTTGTCTGGCGGCGGGCGGCGGAGGCTGAGGGAAAGGTTGAAGCTCGAATCGCTCAATGAAAGCACCAAAGTCCTCACTCTGCAAAACCTTTCCATATTTTCTCCTCCTCCGAGTCTCTGCAAGAACTATGATTCCGGCTACACCGACCCCGATCACGATCCAAAGTTTCGGGTTTGAAGCATGGGCTTGCAAGAGCTTCAGAGGCTTTGACATGAATCAGAATTGGAACAACTGGCTTTGAGAATGAACACTTAGAGGTTAGAAGAAATGGAGGGGTTTTAGGAAGGTTTTGCAGACGATCATAAATGTCGAACATATAAAAGCAGGAATTTGAAGAGGTTTTGGGTATTTCGTGGGAGAGAATTGGAATTTGGAAATAGCTTTGGCTATTTTTTCTCTTTTTCACAACATCCGACCAAAGATAGTTTTGGCTCTTACCTCTGCTTAAGGATTGAAATATCCATATCGGTATCGATAATTTGAATTTATGGATATATAATTCTTTAGCCAATCAGTTGGGGACCACTTTTTTGAATCTATGTTAGTATATTGATGATTTAGAGTCGATAGTTCGATATATCGGCGACACGGGATAAAATAAGTTTTGCCCTTTCTTTCAATATCGGACATGCTCGATATTCAATATATCACTGATATTTCAACGATATATTCCAATTTTTAATTACTTGTCGATGTGCATGACAAGAAAGAGCTCGAACACCTTTTTTTTCCTATTTTACTAATCTTTTTTATACTTCTTCTAGGAGTGATCAAATTAATCTAACAAACCGAGGCGACCAACAAAAACCGACCGAACCAACATCGATTACTTGTTTTATGAAGTATTCGATCAATGTCGGTTTTGCTATATGAAAAATGGACCGATCTATCGGTCAGAGTGGCAAAAAAAATTATTTGGATCGACCAACCTTTTTTTTTAGTATTTAAATATGTTTTTTTAAAGAAAAATACTAAAATTCTTTTAAAAAGAAAAGAACGGGCTTTTTGCACACTAACATGACAATTGACAAGCCTTTGGAATATCGATGTAGTAGCAATGTTGATAATTTTTTTAAAAATATATCATTTAATATTTTCTTCTCCATTTCTTTTCTCCTCCTTCCCTCACGATGAGTATGACTGAACTCTATTTCTTCCCCTTTTCTTTTTTCTCTCTCTTTATTTTCTTCTCATTCTATCTTCGTCCCAAAATCGACAAAATCGACTGAACTCGGTTGGTTGGTTTCATGAAGTATCTCAAAACCGTCCACCACCGACCGACTACAATCTATAGGTCACTTTTCAAAGTCAATTTTTGTCCGAAACTGACTCCGACCGATCGATGAACACCCCTAACTTCTCCTGTAGACATTCAAAAAGTGGAGGAAATTCTACTAGCAACATCCTAAGTGGTGACTGAGGAATTGAACATGATGTTGGATTGCAAATTTACAGGTAAGGAGGTCTTCAGTGCACTTAAACAGATGAGCCCTACCAAGGTACCAAGCCCATATGATTTACCGGCTCTATTGTACCAAAAGTATTGGCATATCGTGAGAGCAGAAGTTACCAAAGCTTGCCTTCAATGCTTAAACGAAGGGAGAATGACTGACCAACTCAACCATACGACCATTGCACTCATCCCAAAATGCAAAAATCCAAACAAGGTGACATATTTTTTACCATTAGCCTATGTAATATCTACTATAAGATCATCCCTAAGGCCCCAGCAAATAGGTTGAAAACTATTTTGGACTCTATCATTTATGTTGCTCAAAGTACTTTTATTCTTGGTAGACTCATTGCTGATATTATTATAGTTGAGTTTGAGCATCTGCATAAGATAAATCTTTCCTCTACAAAGCATGGATTTGCCTCTTTAAAGCTTGATATGAGTATGGCTTTATGACATAGTTGAATAGAACTCTATTAGAAGTATGATGTATAAGATGGGCTTTAGTACAAATTGGATGAATAGAATTAGCATGTGCTTAGAATCTATTTCTTTCTCTGTTAATTTGAATGGCATTGATACAAGGATTCATCCCAAAGTGAGGACTTAGGCAAGGGGATCCTCTTTCCTCTCCCTCTTCTTCATTCATGCAGAGGGATTGTTGAATCTTTTGTGTATAGCTGAACTAGATCAAAGATCACTAGACTTAAATTACATGTACTGCACCACCTATTTCTCATTTATTTTTTTTCATATGATAGTCTACTTTTCCTAAAGGCTGACAAAGCAGAATTTCGAGAAATGCATAGAATTCTATAAGTCCACGAAAAGGCTTTAGGGCAAATGATCAATTTTGAGACATCAGTGGTGGTTTTGGGGGAAAAGGTTCATATCAATTAAGATATAGCTTGGTAAACATCCTTAGAGTACGAATTGCCAAAGACCATGGAAAGTACTTATGGGTGTCATCCACTTTTTTTAGAAATAAAATAGAATCCTTAAACTACATCAAGGAGAAGATGTCAAAAACACTTCAAAGATGGAAAGAACAACTCTTCTCAAAGGCTGGTAAGTATTGATTAAAGCATCTGCTTAAGCAATCCTTACATACACCATGAGCTGTTTCAAGCTACATGTGACCACCTGTGATGAGCTCAATCGCATTATAGCTAACTTTTGGTGGGACAGTTTTGATAAAGGGAGGAAAATTCACTGGTCAACTGAAAAACTATGACCAAACCCAAAGAAAAAGCGTGTAGCAGAAATTGGTCACTCGCAAGTGTATGGAGTCAAGTTTTAATATAGTATAAGAAATTAAGAGTATCGTCATCAAGATTGGGTTTCTAGCTCACTTAAGTACCACGAATACTAACGTTCAATTTTGTTTAGAGAAACCAACAAGGTGAAATTATGCAAATTAAATAAGTACAAAACAAACAATAAGGTGAGAAAATCAAAGAGAAAGGGTCCTAGAGAGTTGATTTCACCAACTAGTCTTATAAGCCAATTAATTAATTTAGCCAAGAATGAACCA
>JAOANK020000003.1:617252-636876 GCA_026257165.2 Telfairia occidentalis
CTTTACCAAAGAACACACCCTCTCATGAAGAGTTGTGATTCTTAAAAAAAATTAATTTTATTCAAAAGTTCCAACACTATGCTGAGTAAAGAGTGTTAGACAAACTAAAGAGCATATCTTGTCAATCAACAAAGTGAGAAAGTTCTCGATCAAATGAACACCTTGGATGGCATGACATGTCATCATGAGACATGCGCTCAATGTAACTTAGATTTGATATCGTTTGAAAGCACACCCCCTAGACAAGCATATTTAGCTTATTAACTCCTCAACTAAGATATGGTAGTGTGTTTCTTCCTCTCGCGTAACGTGTTAACAGGTCAGATTGGCATCAGACGAAATGTCAAATTGAAAATAAAAAATCGAACTAAATCTAAAAAAGGGTTGTTGAGATCATAAGAAGGTCATTCGAAGGGCTATTCAATCTTGGCTATTTTTAAGTTTTTCAGAGTTTTGAGCTAATTCAAGATTAGACTAATTTCGAAGTTCTTGAATTTATATGTCCTTATCATGCTCTTCGGAGATTTGAGAAATCAATGATTTCGAGCAAGAAAGCTTAGGAATAATCTTCTTCAGCACTCATTGGTGAAATATCCAGAGATCTTCTTTGGTATCATATTATTGGTAAGAAAAATGTTTATATAAATTAATACATTAAAACTCAATTCTTAAAACAAGTTATAATAGAAGTTTAGAAAACCAATACTCATAAAATCATTTAGATATTCTCGATTACATGTTACCAGGTTAAAATGTGGTCTTACAAATTTCACTACTGCCAATACCAACTGTTGTTTGCCAGTAGATTGGTAGTAGAAGTGTAAGACGCATAAGACCTTGTATATCAAGCCGATGAGAGAAAAACAAATGAAGACAAAGTAAAATAGACGATACAACATAAAATAAAGAATCTTTATTAAAGTAGCTTTGATAAAGCTAAAGATGCTTGTACAAATATATCACATTTACCTTTATTTATTTTGTATTATTGTCATTTACAGATTCTCTTCAAAATTGCAATCAATCATGATCTTGTACTTCACAGTTTGTATTCAAAGGCATCGGCAACCGACTTCCCTCTAATCCTTTAGATTGTTCTTCTAAAAGCAATCCAACCAATTGGTATCAAATTATTTGATCAGTCACTTGAAATATAAAATGATTTCATTGAATATTTTAATAATTTCATTTAATATTTCGATTTTCACACAAACTACTAATGACACATCAATGTTAATCAACTTTTTGGATGATATAACCAACATAACTAAGCTAAGTAAAGAGTGTTAAGCAAACTATAACAACGTATCTCGTCTATCAACAGATCAAGAAAGCGATGTAACTTAGATTTGATATCATTTGAAGGCACAACCTTATACAACCATATGTAGCTTATTAACCCCTCAACTAAGACATGTTAGCATGTTTCTTCCTCTCGCTTACAGATGTTTACTGAAAAATCACCATTCAGATTTCCACAAACAAACAACAGAACCATCTTTAGTTGATATGACTTATAACAACAGTTCAGCCTAAGTTTAGTAAGTCTTGAAAATGGAAGGTGAGGAAATTTCAGGAAGTAGTGTAGAAAAAATAAAACGAGATGTCCAATATTATCAAACTTCAAAATTACCTTTAGAATGCCACTAAAACATACAAATTTTAGAAGTAAACAAGTGTTCTTTCCATATACAAATTCTCTAGTTATTTGGTTCAAATTTAATCAATTGACACAACCTGGTTCTCCTCCATAACTTACAACATCAGGTAAGCCTATCAGCAACCTATAAAATCTATACCCTTTTCAGCCAACATTGAGTTGTTCATAATATAAAGATCTAAATCTTATACATTAGTTAGAGTTGTATTTACAAGCAAAAGCTGAAGTTAGGCGCATCAGAACAGTAGGCTGATCGATTACACAATAGTTTTTCAATCAAATGTCATAGACATCAAAGCATCATCATCCAGCAGTGTGTCGATATCAATCATGTCATCGCCTTCTATTATCTCTTCTGAACTACTATTAATAGCCATATTACTCACCTGATAAATATTTGCATACAATAGAATAAGTCATCAATATACAACTGTCAATTTGGTTACAGGAATTATTACTACAAGAAAGTACCATAACCGAAAGGACGTTAGCAATGTTGTTAACTTTTCCAATTTGAAACTAGAGACTACCTCATAAGTTCAGAAAATAGTTAAATTTATCCAACAAATCTCTCATATACAAAAATAAATAAATAAATAAATAAAATCTCAGATGTGCAACAGAAAGAGTTTAGTAAAGTGTCACCAGACATTGCCATAGGCTAATCGGCAAGATGATAAATGTCTAGCAACATACTTGAATAAAACTGGGTTTGTCGAACACCCAATTCAACATAATAATAGGGGTCAACATCTAACATGAATGTTAAAGATATGAAAATTCGAGAACTAGATTCTATAACAAAACAAGACAATGATGGAATCATGGATAAAAAATGACAGATATCAATACCTTGGTTTCTCGGCACTTTTGAACCACAGTAAGCAGCCTTCGGTATTGGTCTCGTCCCTCAGGGTACTGAGCCATTGACTTAACTCTAGTAAGTGCTTTTTGCAATCTCTCCTCAGTCTGCCTCCTTCCTTTCTTCAGAAAATCATAATCATCCTCTTTAGGTGGTTCCATCACGGAGGGTGGATCCTTGGCAACTGCATCTGGTCGGAACCCTCGCAAACCACTCCCCTTCCGTCTCCATCTCAAAATAATCTTCTCTAATATTCCTACTGACCAGACTATATTTTTATACTGCTTCCTCACCTGGTGTCCTCTCACATGGGCCTTGCAATTATGAAATTAGAAGTTAGTTTACTATTTCATGTAGTAGACGGAAGTTAAGTTCATTAGTCATAATTCAAGAAAGTAAAAAAGTGCTTGGAAAGCACCTCGCGCATAAAGGTCCAAACTCAAAAAATCAGTTTTCACCACATATTTTCTAAAAATTGTCTACAGAAAGCTATGTTTTAGAATAAGTACGAAAATAGTTCTCCAGTATTTTTTTAAAATAAAAATTGCTAGAACGATACCTTTACTTCGTGTTTCTAATAATGTTTCACTACACTAACAATATCAGAAATCTGAGTAATTAAATACTGAAAACTTATTATTAATTCTTACCGAAACAAAAGTTAAATGCATAAAAATAGTATAATTTTTGCCTTGTTTTTCTATTTTCTAGAAACTATACCAGCCAAGTACATTTTCAGAATCAGCAAGCTACTTTTTATGCTTAATACTTAATAAAAGGCTATTAGTTCAAATCAAAATCTCCAAAACCAGAATGCCTAATACTTAGGGCTGAAGAGACCAATCATACTTTCAAGTATAAAGAGCTTTTAAATCAAACTACTATATTAAATAGACTTTTTCTTTTCCTATTCTCATTCAGTTAAATAATCACAATTCACAAACACATCATCAATGTAATGGAGCTTATTAATTGCGCATGAGTGCAAACCTGAATTTTCACTATTCTTTGACGTATTAGCAAGAATTCTTTTCTCATTCTCCAACCACGGAACTTCTTCTGTATCTGAACTGCAGCAGAATGGACTGGGTTATTACTTAGTCCAGACCTCCGTGTCCTGGCAGTGACAAATGAAATAGCAAGATCGTCTGAGGATCCAAATTCATCAGGACCACACTCTGATACTTTTCCCCTCTGAAATGACAGCAATCTAAACATCTGATGTATACGGTCAGCAGCTTGAGTAGCATTACAGAGAGCATTTAATGAATCCTTCAAGGACAAATCACCAGGCATATAACCAGCATTTATTGGTGTTGCCATCCGTTCAGAAACAGTATGCACAGCTTTCCTTTTTGAAATGTCTGAAACACCATCCTCTTTAGTATCTGCCATTGTTACGGATGAGAGATAGCTGGTCAACGATGACTCCGCTAGAAAACCAGAGATCCCTTTGTGCCCATTCTTAGAAGCAAGCTCTGCAGGCGTTATGCCTGATGGATTTCCTGGAGATGGATCTGCCGGCAATCCAGGAGCAGCATCCATAGATATAAGGATTGCAACTGTCTGCTCCCTGCACGAAAAAGGATCATCAGCATAGAAGACTACTTAAAATTCAGACTGGCAGTGTCATTAATGATGACAGAATTAGGAGGAAAATAAAATATAAGTTTCCTCGTATTTACCAGTATACGACTTGTTACATTCTTTATACTCAGATATCTCGGAACTTTTCTTTCTTCACCCAATTAAAGTAATGATTATCATCGTACTAGAATACTTTAATTTTAACGTCACTGTTTCTTCATCGTTTTAGGTTCTTACTGGCATCTAGACCAATCCTCCTTTATGTATTTGTACTCACATGCATGCTTAGCATAAACCTAACCGATTTCAGTCAGCACTTTTATTTTCTAAAAACTTTTAAGATGATTTAGGAGAAAAAACATTTTTGTAATTAAAGAAATAGGCACCAAGCATTCTTTTGAGCTTTTAAAATGAGGCTGATTAGCATGAAGGAAAGGGTTTTCATTCGTGAGTTTCAAGGTCCTTGCCTGCCACAGAATGCTGCCCAATGAACAGCAGTCCATCCATTGACGTCTCGAAAATTTATACTCACTCCTGCAGCTACAACTGGTCTGATTGCCCAATCATAACCAAGGGCTGCTGCTAAATGAATTACTCCTTGCCCCTTATCATCCAATATATTAGGACCTTTACCATCTTCAATAACTTTATGGATAAGCCAGGAGTACAGCTTTTCTTTCATCAGCTTTACGAAAAGAAATTCCTTGCTTTGATGCTGAATCTGATCATTCGGAGAATTTGTCTCTTCCCCATACCAATCTTCTTCTTCTTTTAACGAGATAAGCTTTCTGATTAAGTTCCGTTTCTCCAAGGCACCTTCATAGAGGTTATTTGGAGGATCTGAAGATCTAAGAGACAGAAACCTCTCAAATCGCAAATGAATATATAATTCTTCTGTAGCACCAGCAGTATATACATCCGCAACATCTACATCTTTAGCAGAGCCTGCTAAGTAATCAAATTCACGTACCTCACTGCAAGCTAATCTATTGGAACATGTAACATAAAAAGGGACTTGCCCAACAGTATGTGGTGGTGCATGACAGCATAGGATCCCATCAGCCAAAACCTCTGCAGGAACCTCAACTTCCCCAAACATACATGACCACAGACATTTAGTGCCATGATTGTTACCCAGAAATTTTCCTATGATCACGACCTGTTTGAGTTTAAAGAAAATAGAGATAGTTCAGTTTTGTTAACAGTCTCCAATGTCTCACATGTCTGAAAATTACGTGAAACATAGAAATGGGGAATAAGCATATTTAGAGAGAGAAAAAAATGACAAAAGGAATAAGAAATTGTAGAAAAATGGAGACAATAAACCAATGAATTTCAAAGGCATTGATGGGTTTTTTTCTCAAGCTTGATTAAAAATAACTCTTTTTCAGTGTTTGCTAACATTTCTTTACCTCAGTTTCTAAATCGGCAAGTGTCCACTTTGGAGAAAAGTCAGCTATACTGAAAAGCTGGTCTTCAGAGAGAGAAGGGCTTAATGATGAATCATCCACCATATCACCGCATTCTACAGTGCTCCAAGACAAGCCAGGTGATGGATGCATGTGCAAATCATCAACTTCCACAAGCTCTTTAGCTACCCACCGTGAGAAGCTGTCGACTTTCTTCAAACTCTCCTCTCCATCTATTAATGATTGTTTCAAAGTCAAAGAATAGCTGATGGTCCCTTCTTTAGACATATCATTCTCAGAATTCAACCTCAAAGCGGCGTATGATTCTCCTTTGAACTGTAATTCGAGATCGTTTGACAAAATCTCCTCATTTTCAATGCCAGGATGAGCACAAAACATCTCATGACCACTTCCAAAAGTTGTATTATTAGATTTCTGCTCAGTTAAGCTGCCATCTATGTCACAAACTGAATACAAATCTGGAAACTGCTCAACGTGCCCTTTTGAAAAGGACAAAGTATTGTCTTCAAAAGGAACCTGTAGTTGAATCCAGAAAAGGTTATATAAACAACTATCTGCAACTCAAAATTTAAACTAAATTCATTCGTATTGAAGGGTGTCAATAACTCAACAAATGGGCAAGATTCAATAGCAGAACCTCCGGTCAAAGTAAAAGGTGAGGTGATCAAAGACGTTGACGTGTTTAGAACATTTTACCTAAAGACTAACATTCCCTAGGCTACCACCTCATACAAGCCTAGATCCAGAAAATGGTTGGAATTGGGAAGCAACCTAAGAATTTGAGTGCGTGATAAATCATTCATATGGTTTCTATCCAAAAATAAGCCAAAGAACTGTCAATAACTCATCATATCAATTTCAACAATAGGTTTTTTAAATAAAAAATATATATATAATGTCTTCATTCTTTAAGAGGGAAAGTTGTTCATCTAGAGGGGAAACAGAACAGATAAGTGAATGAGTGAACCACTGAAAAGTAAAGTGCAATTAGTCATTTAATAATGTGCAACAGCAGAACCTCTTTAACACTAATACAGTCATTAAATTATGTGAGTACAGTCTTTAAAGAGCTTGTTTCTGCTCCTACATTACCTAAAATCGTTGTGAATGCTTTGTGAAAATCAAAGAACCCCAGAAAATAAATTTTTTTTATTTGGCTAGTCTGCATGGAAAGTCCAATACAGCTGACAGAGTTCAAAACTGATGTCCATTCCAGACATTGAACACTAACTGTTGTATGTCAAGCCAAAGAAGACCACTATCATTCGCTCTTCAATTGTTCCTACAGAAAAATAATATGGGAGGCTATGCTTCAAAGGTTTTGGATGCTCATTGATTTTGTATTTGGATGCTAAAACAATGTTTTCTATCCACTCTGCGGTCACTGGTTAAAGAGGTGGGGGGCAAAAGTATTATAGATCAAAATCATCAAAGTTTATTGAGGGGCCTACGGACAGAAATGAATCAATGCGTATCTAAGGGCATGCAAGTTTGTTGGAAGGAAAGGTTTGATCTTATCAAACATCTAGAGGCTTCATGATGTACCTTCCAAGGATTTTAGTAATTATTCTTCCTTCGTTATTAATTCTTGTTGGGTAGTTTGTTTTCTAAGTTTAAAACTTGTTTAGAGAGGCTACTATTATTTGGAATAGTATTTTTAGGTGTCAGCGCTGTTTTGTGTTACCCGTCAAGGGAGTTTATAGAATTTTGAAAAAGGTATGTTGGATTTCATGATTTATATGTCTCGCCCTCAGGATAATGAGGGTTTAGTTCTTCCCTTGTAACTTCTTCTACATAACATTTCAATTTCAACGAAATTTTTGTTTCCTTTCCACAAAAGAGAAAAAAAAAAAAGCACAACTCTTGACATCTACTGCAAGGATAGTGACTATAAAATATTGCTTTCAAGAACAATGAACACAAAGGGAATTTTAAGTTGGAAGAATCTCCTTTACATACCTTCTCCAACAAAAGGTGTTCTTTGAGCATCTCCAACCTCCATATTACGTTTCAGCTTTTAGAGATCCCAATAAGGTGGTTAAAGAGTTCGAATGGTCGATCAGAAACTTTTACTGGGAGGGTCAGAATTATGCCAGGGGAAGTCACCATGTTAGGTGGGCCAGTGCAGAGATTTTTTCTCGTTCTAAAGAAGCAAGATGCTTAAATATTGCAATATCAAATAGAAAAATAGAGCCTCTTGGCATTCTAGCTTTGACCTTTTTTTGGTAATTTGGTTCATCATACAGCCTCTTGATGGTGCTCTAACCATATAAAATTATTTTGTAATTACAGCTTTATTTTATATAGCTACTGATTGGAGAGCCCTGATTACTTAGTTTTTGGGGGTGGGTTTTCTCAACCCACTACCCTTAGACTGTGGTCTTTTTGTGATTAATACATATTTTATCTCCTATCCAAAAAAAAAAAGAAAAGAAAAGTAGAGCCTTTCTTTACAAGAGGTTATGGAGGTTTCCTAGAGAAGCCCTGCAGATATCCTCATTACCTTTCCTGGAAATGTATTCTTTTTTAAGAAAGTATTTAAACCAAGGCAACGAACTATATGATAAGTTAGTTATGGCCGCTTGTTAGAATCCTAGTAAATAGTCACAGCTAAGCCTGTATTGGGGCTCAATGAATAAAGTTCTTTTGATTACTTACTCCTGTCTTCAACTGACATCAGACCAT
The DNA here is from genome assembly GCA_026257165.2 of Telfairia occidentalis. Classification (NCBI taxonomy): domain Eukaryota; kingdom Viridiplantae; phylum Streptophyta; class Magnoliopsida; order Cucurbitales; family Cucurbitaceae; genus Telfairia; species Telfairia occidentalis. The sequence continues at coordinate 625,477 of JAOANK020000003.1, forward strand.
CCTCGTGAAGGGGCCTGATGACTAGGAAGAAAACCAACGCCTTTAGATCCAATGTGGCTCGGCCCGGCATTGAATCATCGACTTCATCCAAAGTGTTGTTGCCCAAAACTTCCACCCAACACTTGCGGTTGGTGGAAGAATCATTAGCAAATATCAACAAAAATATTGGAGACATTCAAAGATTTCTTGAAAGAATAACTCAACAACTGGAAACTCTTACCATTCCCCCTCAAGATATGTGGTAGCCCTACGGTAAGAAATACAAAAAAATGTGCGCTTACAGCCTATCTCTCACCTAAATGAGGCTGTTGGGTGGGCTACCAAAATTGAAAGGCCTAAAGAAAACCAAAATAGGCAGCAAACTAGAAGACCCAATTGGGAATTCTCCAACAATACAAACAAGAAAGTGACCAATACTTATCCAAGAACATCTCAAGCAGGCACTTCCTCAAATGTAAAACAAAAGGATGATATCTTCTCCAAACAGCTTTGGTTCGAGAGAAATCAAAGAGTAATCTATCATTTATGAGCTTTAGTTCGAGAGAAATCAAAGAATCTTTGAAGGAAGACTTTGGTCAAGTGAAGATTGTTTCGCCATTGCAAAATTCAAAGCGTCTTCTTGGTCTCTTTCCCATTCTTTGGATATTTGTAATAATTGGCATGCTTTCACTTTCCCCCCTTAATGCTGAATTTTTATGGTTTTTTCTCTCGTCTTGGAGTTTGTTTCTTTTGAACTCATGTAATCTTTTCATACTTTTTTTTTTTTTGGGAAAAGATACCATTTCATTGATGTGTGAAATGTTACAAAAAAGGCTATAATTAAGCTATCTAGTTACAAAAGACTTTTTCAATTATAGATAAGAGTAGAGAGACTTAATAACAAAAGAGTGGGAACAATTTCCACCATGTGAGAGCTGTGCAAGAGAGAGTCTAAAAATGGATTGAAATTTCTAGCTTTGTCTGAGAAGATCAAAGCATTTCTCTCATTCCAAGTAATCCAAAAATAAGCGCGAATGAAACTGATCCATAGATATTTCTTTCTAGGTCTGAATGGGTGGCCCAATAGCACAATAGCAAGGGTAGTAAGAGGGTCTTCAGGGAGAGTTAATGTCCATCCAAATGATTGTGCCATGAAGACCCAAAATCTGTTAGCATAATTCCATGTGCAGAAAAGATGGGCTTGTGAATCCGGGCCATTGTAGCATATGGGGCAACAAGGAAGTAAGATGGTCAGCGATGGGAGTTTTTGCTGAAGCCTCTCATTGGTGTTGAGGCTAGAATGGGCCAATTCCCATAGAAGTGGAGAAGAGGAGAAGAGGAGGGATTTTGTAAATAGACCGGTAGAGGGATACCAAATTGCTGGGAACTTGATTGTAGAGAGAGAAGAGGAGGGATTTTGTAGAAAACAAACCATCTTTCTCCAATTTCCAAACCCAACTATCAGTGTTGTCTTCATGTAATCCAGTAGGAAGCATGTTAAGGAAGCAAGCTAGCTCATCCGATTCTTCATCAGAAAGGTTTCTCCTCAAGGATAGATTCCATGAATTTGTGTCTTGTTGCCATAATTCCTCTATGGCAGCCTCCTTTTTGAGAGATAAAGCAAATATAGCAGGAAAGGATTGTTGGAAAGGTCAGTTGTCTAACCATGTGTCCTTCCAAAAGAGCATGGTTGCATCATTGCCAACCCTATGGCTGATATTGCTATAGATCAAGGCTTTTTGTTTAGCAATGTATTTCCATGGGCCCATTGATAGTTTCAGATGATGTGTACCCATCATGTTGTCAAAGTGTGTGGAGCCATATTTTGTAGCAATGACTTTCCTCCATAATGCATCATTTTCCATATGAAATCGCCAAATCCATTTTGCAAGTAGGGACTTGTTTTTCAGCTGTAAATCATCAGTGCCTAAGCCGCCACACTCAATAGGCAATTTGACCTTTTCCCATCCAATGAGGTGAGAACCTTTCGAGCCTTTTGTGCCTCGCCATAAATAATCTCTAAACAGTTTCTCAAAAGTGCCAGCCACTTTAACAGGAAGAGAAAACAGGGAGAGGTAATAGATAGAAAGGTTTGTGAGAGTAGCCTTGATCAAAGTGGTTCTTCCTCCTTTCGAAATAAGAGATGAACCCCACGAGTGTAACCTTTTCTCAATCTTTTTATGGATGGGAGTCCAAGAGGCTGTAATCTTTTCATACCTTCAATGAAAAGTTTATTTCTTGTTAAACAAAAAAAGTAAACTGATCAAAAGAACCAAGAACCATCAACCTCAAAGAAAAACACAAACACCTACCTGAACCTTGGGAAGTGTTTCCGTTATGGCCAACAAGGCCATTTATCCAATGAATGTCCCAAAAGAAGAATGGTTGCTATATTGGACGATGAGGATGATGAAATTGGAGAAAGCGCTAACCAAGAAGAAAAAGTCACTTATATTAAACCTTATGAAGGAGAACAATTTTCTTGTATTCTACAAAAAAATTCTACTAGCCCCAAAAACAGAAACACACACAACGACATAGTCTATTTCGATCAAGGTACACCGTCAAGGGAAAGTTATGCAATGTGATAATAGACAGTGTAAGCAGTGGGAATATGGTCTCCAAGATGCTTGTTTCAGCCCTTACCTTAGCAACCAAACAACATCCTAATCCATACTCGGTGACTTGGATCAAAACAGGGGGCGAAGCTCAAGTTTCCCTCACATGTACGGTGCTATTATCAATCAGCAGCAACTACAAGGACCAAGTTATTTGTGATATGCTTAAAATGGATGCGTATCACATCCTCCTAGGAGGCCCTTGGCAATACGATCATCAAACAATTCGCAAAGGAGGGGATAATACATTTGAATTTACTTGGATGACTAATAAAATTGTTTTACTTCCTTTTACAGCAAACTAAAGAGGCGACAGTCCCCAGAGGAAAGCAATCAAAAAGGACTACATTGTTTACTTTTTTTAACAACAAACCATTTATCCCAGAAGAGACAAGCACAATCTTGGCCCTAATCATTAAAGAACAAGCTGCAGTAGTAACACAATCAGACATACCAGATGAAATATCCTCGTAACTCGAAGAATTAGAGGATTTGACACATGAACCAACAGATTTACCTCCTGTGCGTGATATGCAGCACTAAATTGACCTTATCCAAGGTGCTACACTTCCTCACCTACCACATTACCGTATGAGTCCTAAAGAGGACAAGGAACTACACGAGAAGAATTCATCCAAAGCACCACAGTGTGAAGCTGGCCCCTTCATTTAAGTAATAGTATGTCTGTATACTATTATGCATGGATTGATGTGCTCATGTGTACGAGTGTACAAGTGCCCATATATCATGCATGTCAAGGGGAAGAATGGGCTAAATATTCTCCCATAGTCTGACACAGAAGAAATATAATAACAGGCCAGTCTAAGGATCAGTTACACCTCTGTGATACATTGCCAGGCTGTTTTACAAACTCAACTTTACCAACCGAATCTAGTCTATTTAAGCCCAACCAATCCCAGTTTTCTTGGGATGACTTCGAAGCCCATGTAGGTTGAAATATTTTTTTAATCAAATATTATACAGATAGGATTTAAGATCAAAGAAATGGAAATGAAAGACTTCTAAATACCTGCCAGTTTGATGTCATTGTCAGAGAGCTCCCAAAGTCTTCTTGTCCGAGGACAATTCCAGAAGACAGAGGTTCAATCGAAGAAGTTAAAACATGAGAAGGTACAGTTTGAAATCCAGTTGTACATTGTTGCAAGATCTCTTCCCAAGAGGCAGAGCTGAGTGTCTTCTGAGAACCAATCGCAGCAGTACCACTATCATTACCCCCAAGTCCATCTTTCTGAACGTGTGATACATATTCCACGGCAGGAACTGATGACCAACCTTCAACATTATCTGAAGTATTACATATGTCAACCCTTTGAAATGTCAGACGATGTCAAGAGCTTGTAACAAGGCTTGATTAATACATTATATGTGTTTACTGTCGTAACGGAAGTTGGGAAAAAAAAGAATTAAACTAGGATTACCAGAGGAGGAATGCGGAAAATACAAATTTGATAGACCAGCATCTTTTTTATTCACCAGAGGACCATTTCCCATTTTTGGTGACGTGGGAAATAAGTGAAATCTTGATGTTGCTTGGTAAGTATCTTCTGCATAAAATTATAAATTCAAGTCGCAACCTCAATAAATGTGGAGCGAAAACATCGGTAACTAATATCAAAGTATGCGTTTAACATTTTTCATACATTGAATAAAATAATCTCAGAACCTAAAGATCCTCCATGAAAATGGAAAAAGACCAGAAAGCAAGAAATAAACAACAAGGGAGAAGGAAAATACCAGTATCAGCATCTTCACAAAATGATGTCAAAGTGCTAGTTGGACTGGGAGAATCTGCATTTTCAGAAGCTGCTTGATTCTGACTGCTGGAATAGCTAGAACTTGTAGGACTACTCTTCCGTGAACTTGATGAAACCTCATCAGTCTCAACAACAGCCCCAATATTGGTTCTATTGCCCTGATATCAAAATTTATCATTGAGTTGAATATTTAATTAAATATTAATTATTTTGAATCCATACAATATTTTTAAAATATGATAATTAAGTCATCAAAATTATTATAAAAAAATCTATGCAGGTTTATTCAAAATTCTAGGCTACGTAGCAGCAAAGAAACGGATATTAAGTCATCAAAATTATTAAACGTAGCCTAGCATAATAAAATACAGTGTTGCACCTTTTAAAACACACAGTACACTATTTTTTATTCTATGCTACGTTTAACCTAAAAAGCCTCATTTACTCCTTCCTGAAATTTTTTTTTTCCTTACCAGAAACAACTTTTAATTGATAATAAATAAAAAATAGATAATTAACACCTATATATTCCTTTCTTTTATGCATATGTGAATTTTTAGGCCAACTTTGTACACCTTGACTAATCTCCCACAAAAATCATCTCATTTTTTTTAATGGGCAAATGTTCAATGAACAAATGAAAGAATACAAGAACATAAGGAGAAAAAAAATCAGTCTGACAAGGAGTCCAAAACCTAACTAAAAAAGGGACTTCAATAAAAAAGAAAGACCTATATGATAATTACAAAAAGGAGGCGACACCACCGCCCACAAGGAGGTGTTAAACCTCACCCCCTCCCACACCTCACTTACAGACCTCTCACACCCTCTTAAAATACTGTTATTTCTCTCCAGCCAAATAGCCCAAAAGATTGCACACATACACACCTGCCAAAGAGTACTACTCTTGTCCCTAAAAGGAAGATGCAGGAAAGTGTCGACAAGCATAGGTTTATGGCCAGAATAACTATCCAAGCAGATCCCAAACGAGTCCAAACACAACTCCCAAAGAGAATGGATCCGCCGACAAAACTAGAGAATATGGTCAACCTCCAAAGCCTCTCCACAAAGAGAACACCACTATAGCCCCAAGAAGAACGTCTCTAAATGCAATCTAACTTTCTCAAGAATTTTAAGCTTCCAAAGAGAGGCAAAGACCGAGACACCTTGATGGTGAAAGGGGTCATAAAGAAAACTAAAGAAAGAAGAAACAGAGAAACCCCCTAAAGGATTAAGGGTCCATAGCCAAGAATCAGACTCACCCCGCCAATCAAAGACAAAAGCAACCCCACCTCAACAACTTCCCTATCAGGCAGGGGCCGCAAAAACGAAATAGAAGGGGAAAAGTTAGGAATACCCTCCCTACATAAGACCAAAGTCACCGAATGCAGTTTTTTTATCCAGAAGATGGTATAACTTGGGGAAAGCATGGGAAAGAAGTTTCTCTCCCAGCTCCCAAAAATAAGCTTGTTCCCCATCCCTAACTGAACATCTCGCTAACTAAGAAAAAGAATCAAGAATAAAGGCCTAGCAATCTCGAGAGATTAAGAGAAATTTCTACCCCCACCATTTTCAACCGTGAGGGCTGTATCTACTCACTATGATCCTATCCCACAACGCATCCGGCTCCGTCGAGAAATGCCATAACCACTTAGCCAAAAGGACTTCATCCCAGGGTTTGAGATTCTCAATGCCTCCTCGAGCTTGGCAGGGACACAATTAATTCTCATAACCGCACATTTGCTCCTACTTATCTTGAGACCAGAGATATCTTCGAAGAACAAGAGGAACTCAAAATTGGTGATTGACAAAGTGGAGAAAAGGCTTCAAAATTAGTGTCATAACTTCTTATCAAAAGGTGGTCGACTTACACTCATACAAGCTATTCTCTCCAATCTCCCCATCTACTGATCCCTTTTTCATTTACCAAAGAAGGTTGCTTCTATCATTGAAAGACTTGCTCGCTTCCTTTGGTTTGGCTGCAAAGAGAGGCAACATTGTCATCACCTCAAATGGAACAAGATCAAGCTTCCTCTTCGGGAGGGCTTGGGGATCACTAACTTGAGATACCGCAACAAAGCGTTATTGGCTAAGTGGATTTGGAGATTTTGCAACGAGAAAGACTCCTTATGGCGCAAGGTTATTTCCACTAAGTATGGCACAACACATAGGGATTTAAAATCTGGTCCGACTACTAAATCCTCCTCAAGAAGCCCCAGGAAATATATCTCCACCCACAGTGAGTTTATTTTCCAGAATACTAGTCACAAGGTTGGAAATGGGAGGGATACCCTTTTCTAGGAGGACCCGTGGCTCTCTCAGCAGCCCTTTAATTTGGCCTTCCCTGCCATATACACTTTATCCTTGAGTATACAAGCATCGGTTGCTGACATTTGGGATGATGCGAATCAATCTTGGGTTCCAAATTTCCGTAGAAACCTCAATGATGATAAAACAAAAGAAAGGGCAGCAACTGATCAACCCTATCTCCTCCACACATCTGAGCAATTGTGATGATTCTTGGGTTTGAAATTTGGAGAGAAATGGTCTTTAGTCTTCCAAATCTCTATCACAGCACCTCAGTCCTAAATCTACACAACACAGTTGTAGTTTATACAAAAATATTTGGTATGGTCCCTATCCTAAAACGATCAAGTTTCTTATTTGGGAGATTAGTCACCTATGCATCAACACGTATGACAGACTTCAAAAACGAAGCCTGTGGTTAAGCATCTCCCCTAACTGGTGCTGCTTATGCAATGCTAGTAATGAAACAGTCAGCCATCTTTTGTTCATTGTCGAGACACCTCGCTGATTTGGTCGCATTTCGCAAAGGCCTTTAATTGGTCAGTCACCTACCCTCAATTGGCTCCTGATTGGCTTGTTTTGATCCTTACACAACACCCTTTTCTACAAGCACAAGGAAACTCTATGGCTGAACCTCAATCGTGCTTTCATTTGGGTTGTTTGGAATGAACCCAACGCACGTATTTTTCAAGGGACTGATTGCAATGTGGAAGCTATCAAAAACACCATCCTATTTTTAGCTTTATCTTTGTGCAAAAGAGCACAACCTTTTTGTAATTACAACCTTACTTCCCTTATCAGCAATTGACAATTTTTTTGTAACTATGGATAACTATCTCTTTTGTACATTTCATTCCATCAATGAATTGTTTCTTATCCCAAAAAAAAAAAAACGAGGAACTCATTCAAATTCTCAAAAGATCTTTTATTCCCTGAACAGAAAAAAAGGGTATTGTTCGCAAATTGAAGGTGGGATAACTGAACCTTCCATCCACCTACGCAAAAACCTTTCAGCACCCTTTTCTCCACTCTCGTTGAAACCAACAGACTTAACACATCAACCACCAATGTAATCAGAAAGGGGGAGAGGGGATCCCTTGTCTAAGCATCTGGACGCGAAAATCTTACCCCCCAAGGCCTACCACTAATCAGAATGGAGAAATTTATCGAAATTCAAAATCCAGGATCTTCCAATCCACGTGGTCATAGGCTTTTACAAAGTTACTTTTAAACAACACCCCCTCCTAGCCCCTCCATATATAATCTTTCAATTGTTTCATTGGCAATTAACACTACAACAAAAGCCCCTTGAGAAAGAGAGATCGTGCTAGGGAGAATTGTCCTCAATCTAAATGCCAAAGTTTTAGCAATAATCCTATACAGGATTATAGTCAGGCTAATTGGTCTTAAATTTTTAACCTTATCCATCGCGTTCTAGAGATAACAAATATAAGTTTCAATCATAAACACATCAATTATTCCTCTCGAAAATCCTCTGAAAACTCTCCAAAGATCACCTTGAATGCAATCTCAATTATCTTGAAAAAGGCCATTGAGAAACAGCCAGGGCCTAAAGCTTTATTTCATTTCTGGTCAAAACCAAAAACCATATTCTTAGTTTCCTCAGGAGCAAACAAGGCTTCATGGCTTCCTCTCTCCCTCTCAGAGATAGGATGCCATTTTACACCATCAAGAAAGGGTCTCCTAATAAAGGGGAGCATATATATTAGAAAAGAAGGATATAATTTCGTCTTCGATCTCAGAATCTTTTCTCACCACTTCACCATTATCCTTATCCAACAAATGTATAAAATTCTCGCTCCTTCCTCTCGCCACATTGTGAAAAGGATTATAGTTATTATCTCAGTGTTTAGCCCAAGACAGCATAGCCTTTTTCCTCCAACTAATATCATCTTTTCAAATCAAATCCTCAAATTGACCTTTAAGCGAAGGCGTTCCTCCCTCAGCTCCCTAGACCAAAAACTATCCACCTCTTAACAATCCAAAAGCTCTAATCCTACTCAAATTCTCATCTTTCTTAATCTTCACATTTCAAAAGACAGCACAATTCCACTCCTTCAGACTAACCATAAGGGACTTCAATTTCCTCATGAAGCAAAACCCTTCCTATTTTTCGAACACATTAGAGTTTCACCACTTGTTAATAGGCGACTTAAAGGACGGATGAGTTAGCCACATATTTACAAATCTGAATGGACAAGGCCTTCACTTATTAATTGGATTCATATCCAGACAAATCAGTCAATGATCTAAGGTAACTCTAGAAGCCAAAAATTGCATGTTATTCAGAAACAACTCCTGCCATTCCTCAATCAACTTCTACCATCCCTCAATAAAAAGAAACCTATCCAATCTGCAACATACCACTATGTCTTTGAGATTAGAACAAGTAAACTTGTAGTTCACCAAGAGTGGGTCGACAAGGGAACAACTCTCTATGAAGAAATTCAGGTTTTTTCATAGTTTAAGTTACTATCCCATCAGTCCACTTGACTTTTCAGAGGATGTCTCGTTACATTCAAGTCGCATGACAAACTCCAACACTCCCCACACGACCCATATAGGCTACTCTACCTAATTTCTCCCACAACTTCTTTCTTCCTCTATGGAAAGTTGGCCCATAAACATCCAAAATACAACTTATCCCCAGCCTTGGACGCTCAAAGGCCATTGAAAGTGGGAAAACCCAATATTTTAAAAAGACTAGTGAGGCGTGCCTAAGCCCAAGGCAGGTCTTTGCACCTCGCTTCAAAAAAGCAGCTCAGTTAATAAAGCCCACCTGAGGCGCGCGCCTTAGCATTTGGGGTGTGTGCCTCAACGCCTCAAACCCATTTTTATTTTATTTTTTAAAATTTTAAGATGAATATTCTTGAAAAATATTCATTTTTTCTCTTCCATCTTGAATAAAAGCTCTATTTTCTTAAACTTTTCATCGTTCTATTATTTGTTATATTCTTTCATATATAAAAAAAAATTATTTATATATATATATCTGTTGTGCGCCTCAGCACCTCGCGCTTAAGTAGTGCGCCTTGGGCTCTTAAAAACACTGAGAGAACCCCTCTAAGACTAAAAACATATTTGGCAACTCTCCCCTCCAACATAAAAGGATCCCTCCAAACGTTCCCAACGACTCCTAACCGACCCACTCAATAATGCACCCTCCTCAAAAGCTTCCTTTCATGGTATTATTTCCCTCGGTTGGCCCTTTGAGTTTGCAGGTGCATATCAAAACCAGATTTTATCTCTTTGCCCTTACTCAGTGTCATTATTGATACCCTTCGTTTTTTCAATTCAACATGAGTTGGGTCTTTGAGAGCATTCAAGATCTAAATTTTCCATCTTCTTTGCGGTCTAGTTCTTCCCACAAAGCTATATGATTGCAGATTAATGTTTCCAAAGCCATTCTCTTAGAAATTAGGTAGAAAAGAAATCAAAAGATTTATTAATACAAATATCTTGATTGGGTGGACCATTTTGAGCTCATTAAGATTAAAGCTTCCCAGTGATGTACTTTGTCTAAATTCATTGTTGGCAATACCCTTAACAATATTTGTGAGAATACTATTCTTCTCGGATTCTAAGCTTTCTGGCTGTACCTCTCCTTTTTGCAATTTCTCATTTTTATTTCTGCTCTTTAATTTTAATTCCTTAGACTCCGCTTTGCAATCTTTGATTCTTTGAACATTCTCATAACTTTTCAATTATCAATAAAAAGTTCCGCTACTTGTTAAAAAAAATTATACAATTCACTCAGCCCAATGAATGGGATACTAATACAGTCTCATTTGGCAGTTGGCACCAATACAAATTATCATAAACGTCTAGATTTTTTTTTTTACCAATTTGTCAACAATAGGAAGGTTTTTTCAGATGCAAACCTTTAGAGGGTATTTGAAGTTTGGTTCATCTAAATGCCTCGCTTTGAGTCCATGTATCTAGTTATTTTCATGACCGATTTTTGTTTTTTATTAGCAACAATTTAAATTACTTTGTTTCTTGGTAACCTCTTGTATTGGTGTGGTGGTTTTTTGTTCTTTTGTTTGCCTTAAGAAGAAAGCCAGATTCTTCACCCAACAAAGGAAAAGAAAACAAAACAAAACAAAACAAAACAAACGCTAGTTGAACCAGAACTAACATATTAGGACCGTATCACCTCATGGCCAAAAATCACAAGAGAAGGAAAAAATAATTTTGGATAGATATCATGATAAATTAAAACAATGATGATGAGGAAAATGATACACCAATTAAACAACAGAAAGAACGAACAAGTAAACACTAGATTACCTTTACTTCCAAGTAGTGAACAAAAACAATGTGCATTAAATGCCTGCAACAAGCAACAAGCAACAAGCTGGTGAAAACAAAATCACTGAAAAAAGAAAACTAATTAATAATATTAATAACAACTTATAACAAACCACGCAACAATTAAACTTTTTAAAACAAAAATCTTAGCATTTAATTTTCTAATTTTATTTTTAAAATACATATAAAAATATTTTTAGATGTGATATTTTTATTTACATTAAAATTAAAATATCACTTTTACTACAACATAATAATTTGTTTGAATTGAAAAAAAAAATTATATTTCTATAAAATGATAAAATTTCTAATTTATATCTGTCTATTAGATAAGTAATATTAGTTTTTTTTTTTTAAATCAACAACATGTGCGGTGGAGATTTGAACGC
>JAOANK020000003.1:636976-647945 GCA_026257165.2 Telfairia occidentalis
TGAGTACTTCCATTATGTTTATTAGAATTAAAATAACATTTATGTTGTGAAATTAAAATAACGTAGATTAAATTAAAAATGTTCTCGAAATCTTAATTAAAAATTTTGAACAAAAATTAATTTTGAAATTCTATGAGTTTATTTTACAAATTGTCTAAAGTTTACTAGAAAGAACTAAAAAACCAAAAAAATACATAAACTAGATATAAAATAGAGTTAAAGTAAAATTTAAATAATATAAACCAAAATATTTATTGTTTTATAGGAATATAATATTTTTTTAACTAAAAAATATTATTTATAATAGTAATTTTTGAGTTTATATTATAATATTAATTTGAACAATAATATTGTATCTAATCTAGTTTTATATAATTTGTAATTTTTTAAATAAAAACTAAAATTATTATTTGAAAAATTCATATGGTCAAAATTTTTGTTTTTATATCTTTTTTAAAATTAATCTGTCAAATAATAATTGAAATTAGAAAATGTAGAAAAATAGAGAGGAGAAAGGAAGAAGGGGAAATGAAGGAAAGAAAGAGGAGGGTTTAGATTTGGTGGGACCTACTTAAGAGAGGATTAGTTTTTTGCACCATGGCGAAAAATTTTGTTACCCCTCCAAAATAACCCCATGGGCCAAACATGGGGCGGGCTTACGAAGCCAACCCCACCTTACCCCTACCCCAAGGGCCAAACACCTCCTAAAAAATTGCGAAGAAGAAATTTGAATCAATCATCACAAAAAAGTCATTTTTTTAACATTATGCTGCATCCCAAGCGAAATCTTCCAAAACCAAAGGATAGATGGAGTAGGGTAGTGGAGCTGATTATTATGGAATTCTTAATGACATGGCAGAAGGTTTGTTGGAAGAGCTTTTCTCTTAACGAAAAGTTGGGAAAACCTTCCACAAGGGCAGTCAAAGATGACCAGCCTAGCATATTATCTCCCACAAGTACTTAGAGTATTTCTCTTTCCAGTGTCTTCAAGCTTCACGATTTCTACCAACATCCCTTTACAAGGAGAGCTCTTTACCCAAAGTATTTAGTTTTTGGTTCAAAGGGAAAGACATTAGACTCTGAATGTGAATGTGAGTGTGAATGTGAATGTGAAAGCAAGAGGAAAGCCACTAGTGACATTATAGTGAAGAAATAGGGAGAAAGAGTTATCCTCGCCTTTCTCTGTAATCCTAGGCTTCTCTCAACTACCTCTGTAAAAAGCATAACTTTGATTGGGAAAATCTTTCTTCCAATGGAAAGAGAGGAATGCTAGAAGTTCCAAAGTTCAGAAGAAAAGAGCAGAGCAACGGAACAAGAGCAGTTTTTCAATGAAATCATTTTTATTATTATTTCCCTTTTTTACAAGAAACTGTAGACTACTATGAGAAAAAGGCCCTACAAATACGGGAGATGAGATATTCCCACAAGACCAAAAGTTTACAAAGGAGGCCCAATTGATCATAATTACAAAAAAATACTTAACGGGAACACCGTTGGAGAAAAATAGAGTCCCGAAACTCCTATGACTAAAGTAAATCTCTTTGCAGATATTTTGATTTCTCTCGAACCAAATCCTCCAAAAAAAAAAAATAGCCATCACTACATTCAACCACAAAACTCTAGCATGCCCTCTAAAAGGACTTCCGCAAATTAGCTGAATAAGAGCTTCAACATTTCTATTCAGATTAAAATCACAACGAATAATCTAGTACAGCTAACTCGAGCAAAAGCACAATGATAATATGCTCGTGACTTTCAAATCCTCCCCTGAAAATTACACATCAAGTTGGAGAAATGCAAAAATTTGGGAACTTCTTTTGGATCATATCATTAGTGTTCAGCTTTCTTTGAGTAAATAGCCATAAAAACACCTTCACCTTCTTTGGAACCTTAGCTTTCCAAATGATGTCGATTAGAGAGGAATCGAAGGGGCATAATTTACACATAAAGCTGGAATCAGAGACTTCACTGAAAATAAGTCACTATTGTGGAGAGACCAACTTTTAGCATCCTCCCTGAGAGAAAGCCGAATAGAACCTATGATGTTTTGCAAATCAGCCCATTCCCTAGATTCCAAATCGGTGAAATTCCTTCTGAACAACAATTTCCACCCATTTGTATTCTCCGACCAGCATTTCCTAACTTTAAAGCCTTTGGAATTGACCACATTGTAGAGTTTGCTAAAAGACATTTTGGGGCTGGAATCACCAATTCATTTATCCTCCCAAAAGAACAGATTGTGCCATTTATCCAAGAGGCTGCAGCAGAACGAAATTGAGTTCCATGGCCCCCTTAACTTCATCAAAGGCTTCGGGGAGGAAAACTAATCATCACAAGAGTATGCATTTATTTATTTTTTTTGAGAAACCAAACTTTCATTGATAAAATGAAAGCCCCCACCTAACAAGAGATTGAAAGCTTTCATTGAGACTGATATTTTTGCCTTTTAAGTTGCCAATGTTGTCGCCTCCTTTACCAACCGGCAAAGAAGTAATCTCCCACTTAACAAAATATTTCCTTTCTCATTGGCTGCACCTTTCCACAAAAAAATCTATGATAATTTTCTCTAATCTCATAATAATTTCGTGCATTCAAGAAAAAATGGAGAGTTAATAAAAAGGAATGCTCAACAAAACTGCATTTGCTAAAGTGAGTCTCCCTCCTCTGGAGCAAGCGATGCTCCTCGCCATTTTTGGAGTCTTAGGTGTCACCATTTTTCAATGAAATGATGAAAATTGGGGGTCTAGAAAATGTTAATTTTTTTGTGTGGTCAATGATGAATAGAAAAAAATTTCACCATTGAGATTATCTAAAGATTACCTTCCATGTCTCTCCTCCCTGAATATTGTATTATTCGTGCAATACAAATAATTACCAAGCAAAAGCATAAAAAGTTGCATAAACCCTCTAGAATTGCCTCAAAGCATAGATTCATAACAAGATTATAAATTATAAATCTTGTTGTGGAAAGAACTACAAGTGGACAATAATATTTAGTTAAAGAGAGAGGAGGATCTTTTATGATAGATTTTGTGAATGGGATGACCGTGGGTTTTGACAGCAACAGTTTTCCATTTAATATTATCCCTTTTTTATTATTGAGATTCTAGGTCTTTAGTTTTAAGCAGGGATTAAAAAATCGTCGATATTGGGCAAATATCAGTGATATATCGGGTAAAATAGGGTAATGAAACCGACACGAGGGGTAAAAATTTTCTTTCCCCATATCGGCAATATGTCATTTGTTTTTCAAAAATGTATTGTATGTGTATATTATTTTTACGTAGTGTGACCAAATATGTTTGATGGCTTACTTAGTTAACGTGTGCTCTGAAAGTTCAGTACCCTTGCGATATGAGTTTGATCCCTCCATTGGGCTTTTTGTTTTGTTATTTCCTCCTTCATTAGTATTCTCCCTTTTTCTCTCCCCATCCCCACGATCACGAGTCACGACCACGAACCCCACCCTCTCTCCCTCACTTATTTAAAAAATATATATATTTTTTCTTTTTCATATTTGTAATTATATAATTTCTATTTGGTTCTTATTTTGTACTGTATTTTTTTACAACATTTTGAATTACATATTTAAGATGTAAAACACACATTTTAAAAAAATATATGTTGCATATTTAACATATAAAATGCAGATTTTTTAATATTATATTATAATTTTTAATTTATTAAATATAGTTACAAAAAACTATCTTCGGCTTTAGAAAAATTTATCGCATGTCCATGAAGGGATTTCATCATTAGAAAAATTAACAACATATCTTTGATCATTTTAATTTTTGTATTTTGACAAAATTGTAATTCTCTTTTTCTTTTAAAGTTGATTGTATTTTTTATTCTATATTTAAAATGGACATTTTTAAATATTATGACTTTTAATTTATTTTTTAAGATAAGAATGAATTGGAAGCAATACTGTCATTAGATTATCAAATGAATTACATTAATAATAGTCTAATACCCCAAAGACACCATCTTATTATTGAATTATCAATCATTTATGACTAAAATTTTCTATTAATAAATTATTCAATTTCATATTTATTTTTCATGTTTTAATATTATCTATTATTGTATTAATACATATATATAGTTTTTAGTTATTAATATATGTGCTGAAAATAGTGTTTTATAACTTAGCTAAGCTTGTTTTAAAGTTTCACAAAAAAAAAAAAATCACAATATTTTTATAAATTTCCATGATATCCATATTTTTTTCCGAAATATCCGTCGATATATTTGTAAATTTGAGTTACCGATATCAATATTTTCATTCTTGGTTGTAAGGTTTTTTCTGTTTTTTATAATTCTTCGTCCCATTCTTTCTATATGGCTCTATTTGTTTTAATCTCAATTTTATTATTTCATGTTGATAGTCCTAAATCTTTTCCCAAAGAAGAGAACTTTCCTGATGGTCCTAATATGAATGCAGAGTGATGGTCACAAAATACAAGTTGGACAAAAATTCTTCGATAACATTTTGGAAAAAAAAATAATTGGGAATTAATCTAAAGAAGATGAGAATCAAGCATAAAGCAGATTACAATGAAAATGTAAACAGGAAGGTTATTCAGAATTACAACTGCATCATACTTACTCTTCAAGCATCCAATAACTGCGCCTTTGAAAGTTCTCATTTTCTTCTCCATGGGCATAATAGCAGTGTAATACATCAATGCTTCCAACCTAAAAAATATTGCTAAAAGAAAGTTACCTCCAACACTATAGACTAAAATATTTGTTTCCCATTAAAAGAGTATTAGAGAAAAAATTTTAAAATAAGAAATAAAAGAAAAGACAAAAGATCTAGTAGTAAAGAAAAGAGAAAATCAGAAGGAAAGAAAGAAAGAAATAGCAAATAGTTAAATGTCTTATTATTGTGAAACTTAGATAATAACGAATGTAGAGAGACACCTAAAATCCAGATAAAAAAATGGTGCCTTCTGTAAGTTACCTTCAGCTTCTCATGAGCTTCCTTTACAGTTTTGCCATCTTTCTTCTTCCTCCATTTATGTCCATCCTTTCTAAAGTACCTCAGCACCTTCCGATCAAAAAGAAAAAGTGACCCACCTGGTAGGTGTAAATACATGTTAACGGCAAAAATTGATGCTCAAATAATGTCCGCATTAGAGGTAAACATAACAATACTTTTTTTTTGTGGGGTGGGGGGGATAGAAATAGAATTTAATCGTTTAACTAATAAATAGAACAATACTAGCTAAACTATTTCAAGTTGATGAGATAAAGAGAAGAGATGAAATAGATAGATTAGAGTTCCATTTCTCAGCATAAGATCTAACCATATCATTTATGTTCAATACTATGCAATATTAAAATAACATTCTAATTGTAAGGTTGGAAGGCACACAACTCCTGGTACTGTGGCATAGTGCTTTCAGGGTGACATTGAGCAACTGCCTATGGAAACAAACAAGGGGAAGTGAACCATTGCACCTGGGAGGCAGCCACGGCCAGCAATGTCAAAGAGGCACTCACCTTGGATTGGCTCTCCATCACTTTTGGTTGCCTTTAGTGCCTTAGTATTGACTAACGATCCTCAGGGTTTTTCAATACAAGAATCTTTGCAAGTAAATTGAAGTTACTACAGAAAGTTGCTTAAAACCAATATTCTTTTCTAATGAGAGAAGGATCTGAATTACAACTAACTCATGAATTGTAAATGAAAAAATAAATAAATATTGGATAAGAAACAATATCAAAACATTTTTTTATAAGAAACAATTTGAAAACAATTTTGAAAATACATAATTCTGTGTTTCTTATTAAAAAAAATACAAATGGGAGCAAAATTAACACGTTTTAGGGTGACTACATGCCCCCTACATATTAATGACTACATTGAAAGATTTAAGTATAATTTCTACATTATGCCAACTGTACTGGCAAAATTTACAAGAATACTAGTAAAATGTGCAGGGTTTTTGCTTGGTGTGACTTGTAAAATTCCCAGTTTCTGTTTAGATGTGGCTATACATCAAATGTGGCAGGACATGAAAGAAGATTTTGTTTGGTTTCAAAAATCACCGTTCTTTTATTTCCTTCCATTTTAAGCGTTCTTTTATTTCCCTCCATTTTAAGATTATACAACTCAGATTGTGGCTAATTGTTTCTCTGTAATCAAGTAATCATTTTATTCCATATTCAAATTACTTACTGGGTTAGCAATATTCCGGCTAAGAATCTTCAATTATCTCCAGTTTTCTCATCTCAAAGAATAAAAACAAAAGAATACCAACAGACTTTATATAAGACGGTGATTAAGAAACCCTCAAGAACCTCAGCAGATAAGTTCATGTAATTTAAATTGTTTTTAGTAATGATTGAGAAAATCATACTTGGTGGTCTCTCTGGCGGCTCTGAAGCAATATGAAACTTGGGATAGTTACGGAGTATCTCACAAATTTCAGCAGGACGTAACCATCGATGTTTTGCTTCTACCAGTAACTGATCGATATCTGCATGAGTATGAAAAGAAGACATTGAAACAGTAGTTCACTTCACAAATCGGCAAATCCAAAAACTACATGCTTTCAATTGCAAGTGGGAATGGTGGGCAATAGTAGGTATTACAACTACGCTTTATTGCCTACTACAACTGTTCAATAGCAGTCAATAGAGCAGAGTTTTCACAGCTGTGAGCAAGTGTAGAACCAACGCGAAGCTTCAAGAACAAGAAGTACGTAGCGAAAAGCAACGGTGCAGACATAACCTAACAAGGCATGAACATTCATTCTCAAAAAACAAGGGCACACACTACAAGAACAAGTTGGTTAAAATGTTTATCATAAAATATGTATTTGTGTATGTTAACATATATCATCATGCAATCTTGCTTCTCCTAAAACAATTAAAATATTTCTTTCTAACCAAAAACCACACAGAAAGGCTCTTATTAAATTATCCGTAGTAACTTGGCTTCAATTTGAAAAGGTGATCGTCGAACTAATATGAAGAAGGTTGATGATGTTACTGCAAGTTGCAAGCCAGTTGAAAATGTTCAACACGTCGACTGCCAAAAGTGAGAAGCCAAAGAACAGAAAATGAAAATATGGTATTCTGTTGCCTTTGTACAAAATACACAAAAGCTAAGAAGCACGGACACAGACACGACATGACACGACACGGACACGGCGATACGTCAATTTCTAAAAAAGTAGAACGCGGACACGTTGGGAACATATTTTTTTATAGAATACATGTGTATATATTGATATATTTAACCTAAATAATACTTTAGTAAAAAAAAAAAAATACAACCTTAAGTCAATTAACGATATTTGAAGAATTTAAAAATATAGATGGATTTAGTTGACTATGACTTGAGGAAGAAGATCTCCTCTTAATAATTTAGGAATGATCAATATTAGGAACTTAAAAGATTAGAGTATGTAAGAGAATCTCAATTTATTTTTCTACTTATTAAGTTGGATTTACATGGGCTAGGATTTAAATTTTCTTCAGAGTTGTGTTTGAGTCGTGTCCAAGCCATGTCCGAGACATGTCTAGCCGTGTCCAAGCCATGTCCGAATATAGAAGTTTTCTTTTAAATATCAAACACGTATTTTGGCATATCGAATACGTGACCAGAGCATATCCAGACGAATCTATGTCCGACACGGACACTCGGCCTAAAAATAGAGTATCCATGCTTCCTAGCACAAAAGAACAGAAGCTTATTGATATAATCCACAACTTGGATCTGGTCTAATAGCAAAGCCCCAAATCTGTCAAAATTGCACCAAATGCTTCCAAGTTGGTCAAAATGAGATGGGCCAATCTGACAAGGCCAAAAAATGTGGAAAAGAGGCCAGAAGGGGATTTGAGAACCATCCATGGAGATCCAAGAGCAGTTTTGGGAGTTGTGTATCCTCAGGCTTCACCAATTTGGCAGTAAATGCATTTTGAGCTTCATGCTTTTCTTGTTATTTGGACTTATACTGGTCATGGTAAGATTGAACTTCAAGCAAAAGGATGTAACAATGGATGTGGATGTGGTCGGAGTTGCAAATATGGTGGTATCAAGAGATAGCTGAAAATGTAAGAAGCACAAACACGACACAGATACAACATGACACAGACACGGCGACACGTCAATTTCTAAAAGTATAAGATACTACACATTGGGGAAACGTTAGTTTTCTTTAATATATTTATACATGTGTGTTTATTATGACATTTTAAGTATTGAACGCTACAAAAGCAGATTTAATATTGAATCTAAACTGTACAATTCATTGAAAAGGGGTGAGAAAACCAACAATATCTATTATCTAATATGGTCTACAAAATAAACTTGAAATTTAAATCAAACAAGTGCTTTACTTCTTAATATATTTAGTTCAGGTTTCATTTTAGGTGAGCATTTTTATTACCTTAATTTTCCAATGGTTAGGAAACTTTTTAATTTAGAGGAGGGTCTACTCTTTTTAATGTCCTAAATGTGTCCCAGTTGTGCCTTCAATGTGTCAGAAATTTAAAAAAATAATTAAATAATAGGACACTCTTCTTCACCCGTTGGGGCAAGTCAAAGTATGCCTGTGTACAACACTGATACTCTACAAAAAATTAGTGTATGAACTTCCTAGCTGAAAACCATGAGTAATGGCTAACCAACATGGGTGGGTTTTTTTACTTCAAATGCTTATTAGCTGTTTTTAAATAAAAAAATTATATTTATAAGTTAAGTTATATGAATAGCGAATTGCAAATTATATTTATATAAAATAAAATCAAAATATAAAGGAAAACCTTAAATATAATCATATCTAGTTTTTTTTTTTTTACTTCAATCTTGTAGAAATTAATTACTACTGACTCCCTTACTTTTCAACTTTATATTTCTCCTAATCTTTTAAAATATCTAAAGATTATGATTATATGTCATGCCGATGTAATTTTAGTTTTTTTATAACCTTGTTGTTTAATCTTGGGCCCTTGGCAACTCTTTTACAACTTGTGTAAAAACCTAATACTAAATAATGACTATTACATTTTAGTAAGAACTTTGGGGTAAGAGTTCATTTAATTGATTTGTTTGATATCTTTGACTTTGTATCTAAGATGATCATAGACTGGATATTTTACAAAAGGATCAAAATAGAACTTCAAGATAAAATTAGAACTTATGGAAAATTGTCCTTTACAATTATTTTCATTGAAAAGAATTCTGAAATTTTGAACTTAACTGTAGTCAATTAATAATCTTTTTTGAAAGAAAAAAAAAAGAAATAGATAGTATTAATTGAATATATAATTTTAAACTTTTAATATTTATTGACCTTCCAGTTTTTTGAATTTATAATTGCCCCTCCAACATTATTTCTAAACCCGCTCATACATGAGATTAAGGGAGGGTGATTTGAGTGAGTAAGTTTGGTGGTGGGAGTGACATGAAAAATATGGGCAAAAAGAATTAGATTGCATACTAACAACCTACAAACATAGGACATGGTGATACATCAATTTCTAAAATAGTAGGACACGGATACGTTGAGGACATTTTTTTATAGAATATATATGTGTACATCGATACATTTAATACTTCACTATAGATAAAATATGCACATTTGTTTAACATTAACAAGGAAAATATACTTTATTAAAAACATATAAAGTCAAGTGAGATTACGATATTTGAAGAACTTAAAAATATAAAAAGATTTAGTTGTCTATGACCTGAAGAAGAAGATGCCATCTTAGGAATGATCAATATTAGGAACTTAAAGATTAGAGTAGGTAACAAAATCGTCATTTTTTCCCTACTTTTTACGTTGGGTTTACGTAGGTTAAGCTTTAAATTTTCTTTAGGTTGTGTCCCAGCCGTAGCCGTGTCCAAGTCGTGTCTTTTTGTGCCCAAATTTAGAAAAAAACATATATTTAATATCAAACACGTTCTTTGACGTGTCAGACACATGTTTGGAGTGTGTTCAGAAAGATTGAATGGATTGAAAACAAAAAATGATTTATGAGAAATCTATGTCCAACATGGACACTCGACCTAAAATAAACTATATGTGCTTCCTAAGTTTTTTTATTTTTATAAGAAACAATTCTATTGATGGTATGAAATTACAAAAGATGGGGAGCAATAGCCCCAAATCTGTAGTGTTGGAATAAAGGGGAGCATTTACACCAAGAAATAACAAGATAAATTATAGCATCAAAAAAAAGGGGCAAAAGGAAGTTCTTTATCCTTGAAGATTCTTCTCTTTCTTGCCACGTGCTCCAAAAGAAGGCCCTAATCAAGTTCAGCCAGAGTATCTTCTTTGTCTTCTTGAAGGGATGGCCCGTTAGGGTTGTAGCAAGGAGGAAAGGATCCTTTGGAAGAGTCGTGAACCAACCAAAGGAAGAGAGAATCGTATTCCAAAAAGTATCTGCATAGTCAAAAGTTAGGAACAAATGGTTCTAGGATTCGGAGAATGCTTTGCAGACGGCACACCAATGTGGAGAACAACACATAAACGCCATTTTACATTGTAATTAATCATGGGTATTAATCGCTTTGTGGCTAATCTCCCAAAGTAAAAATTCAACCTTTTTTGGGTAATGATCCTTCCAAATGTGGTCAAAAGTGAGTAAGTGTGTGGTCCCGATTAGAGATAATATCATCAAGAAGGGATTTTATGGAGAACACACCACTTGGATTAATTTTCCAAATCCTAACATCTTCCACTCGTGAAAGCCGAATAGGGGAGAGATGTTGATGAAGCTAAATCCATTCATCGAATTCCAAATCCTTTAGGTTTCTTCTCAAGCCCAAGTTCATAAATTTTCATCATGCAGCCATAAGTCTTCCACAGAAGCATCCTTACCTTCTTTGGGTAATGATCCTTCCAAATGTGGTCAAAAGTGAGTAGGTGTGTGGTCCCGATTAGAGATAATATCATCAAGAAGGGATTTTATGGAGAACACACCACTTGGATTAATTTTCCAA
>JAOANK020000003.1:733024-744996 GCA_026257165.2 Telfairia occidentalis
TATCAATATAGAAAAGATTAATCGCTTAAAACAATATATCAATAGTCAAATCAAGCATAACTTAATTGGTTAAGACATATATCCTTGACCAAGAAGGTCAGAGGTTCAAACCCCCTCCCCCTTCCCCTGTGCTCACATGTTGTTGAACTACAAATAAAAATGAAAAAAATAATATATCAATAATAAAGAATAGTTAGTTTTTAGTTCAATCATGTGGGATTGGGATCAAACCATTAACTTTTATAATGGTAATAGATGTCTTATCTATTGAACTTATGATTAACAATAATAAATAATATTTGTCACTGAGTGAGGTAACTTTGCTCAATATCTATCATTGATAACTATGTTCACACGTGCTATTCGTTATATTATTGATACGTTAATGATGTGATATTTTGTATATAAAAAAAGTTATTCATCAACAATTGACAAGAATAAAATATCTATCACTGAGTAATAATTATGCTCCATCTATATCATCAATAACTATATTCGCTTCCTATTAAGTTTGTTATCGATATACCTAAGGATATGACATTTTATATAAAGTTCTCTCTCCTCATCTCTCGACTCTCTATGATTTCCTTATTTTCACTTTCTTCTCTCTTCCTATGTGTCATCCACCACAACGCTAATTTTGGAAAGAATACAACCAATCGAAGTATTGCTTAATGGTTAAGGTAGGCATTTACTACCATTGCAATGGTATATGATTCGATCCCCTAATATTGCAATTGTTGAATTAAAAAAAAATGTATTGAACTTATAGAAGACCTATTAAACACAAAATTGAAAGTTTAGAAATCTATTGAAAATTAAAAATTAAGATTAAACTAACACTAATCTATTCTACCTCTATTTGATCCCTATCCATTGTGTTTCATGCTGATCTTATTCAGGCCCCAAGTGATTCCCTATTCAATTTGTCGATTTTATTCTTCAAGAATAGAAAATGGCACCTTACTAGAGAACACAAAAGGTTTATTCTTTCCATATATGCCCAATTCATTTTTGATATGTGTTTCCCTTCCATCCAAATGCACTAAGCTCTTCTTAAAAAAGCGCAAAAGGGCAACCAAACCATTTCTCGTTAGCCCTCTCACTCCCTAAGGAATGAAAGGGGACATGTAACTCTATCCAAAAAATTGGAATATGAATGAGATCCATAATGGCAGTCAAGTCTTACCTTTATATATGTAGTTTATATTCGAACAATAGTTTTTAAAATTGAATAAAGCTGTAGAAATTTAAGATCAATCCAAACATAGCTCAGTAGATAAATGCATGTACTACTATTGCAGAGGTCGATCGTTTGATCCCCACCCTTACAAACGTTAAACTAAAAAAAAAAAGCTGTAGAAATTTAAAGGGAACATTAAAAGAAATTTAGGTAAAATTCACCGCCAAAGATTCCCTCCTCCCCTCCTCCCCTCAGGATTAAGAAAAAAGTTATTTTTAGAAAAGAAATAAAGTGATTTTATCGAGCGTTGCAAACTTGGGAAATGGGTTGGCCCCACGAACTTAAATAATGTTTATATGAAAAATGGAGCGTTGCGTTTGCATTGCGTGAGCAGCAAACTAGCTTAGCGAGGCTATTAAATTCGTTTTCTCATTTGTGCTTTGTTTGACCTTTGCTTTCCAAAGCGTGTACGTTTTTTAGCCTCCTCACTTTCTTTCTGTTCCAACAATCCTTTCATCTTCCCCAATGGTGCCAATCTATTGCTATTATATAATCTTCAAATTATATCCTAGTAATGTCACCGGTTAAGATATAGATCATTGACAGAAAGATTGTAGGTTCGTATCTTCACCTCACATATTATTGAGGTCAAAAAAAAAAAAATTGAGACTTATTCTATTTTAGTCCATATACTTTCAAATGTCTAAGGGTGTGTTTAATTGGGATAATTATGGAAAGAAAGTGCATTTGAAGTAAAATAATTTTTCTACAAGCATTTTTAAAAAAATTAATAATTCAAATTGTGTTTAGTATAATTTTTTGAGTAATTTTAGAAAATCAAAAGTGTTTTATGAAAATTTTTTCACAAATAAAATAGACTATAAAAAAAATTGGAATAAATTAAAAGTTATTTTTAAAGAAACTCGATGTACATGAATTATCCAAAAATGATTTAAAAGTGATTAATCGAAAATTTTTAAAATATGTAATAAGAAAAAAATTATATATTTGCAATTAATAATATCACTTTTGAATGTAGTGTAATCAAATAAATTTATTATAAACAAATATTTTTAAAAAATATATAAATAAATACTATATTTATCAATATTTCTTTATGAAAAAGTGATTAAATTAAAAATCATACCAAACGGACCTTAAATTTAGTTCCCGTACTTCAAATAAATATTAGCCCTCATCTTGTCTTTTGAAGTAAATTTTTAACTAACTTGGCAACAAAAATAATGATAATTTCTTCCATTAAAAAAAAGTACAATGTAAGAATGTTCCTCGAATTTCAAGAGAAATTTCAAGAGAGAACCATTATATAGATTGGCGTATTACTACGTGCTTTGCACCTAGTATTGTTTTAATTTAATTTTATAATAATATTAATAATAAATATTACCATTTATTATAAAATAATAAATGTCATCAAAGTAGAATTATAACATTTCAAACCCATGATTTAAAATATGAATTTGACACATTGATAGCACACAAAATGTGCTATCTTTAGACCTTATTTCAGCTAGTTTTGTGGATTAATTTATGTTTAGACCTTATTTTAGCTAGTTTTGTGGATTAATTTATGTGCTTTCACGAAATTTATTTATATTTATTACAAGAACCGAGAAAATGAGAAGAAATTGATGATTTGGACAGAGAATCGAGATATTTGGAGCAAAAGAGAGCACTTTTGGAGCTAAGGAAAAACAAGAAGTGTTGCAGTAATTTTTTCAGAGGAGGTAGCGTCCAAACGCTGTTCAGAAGATCTCAAATGCTACGAAAACAGAGGCGCTAAATTTTCTGGGGCAGGGTAGTGTCGAGACGCTACAAAAAAAATTAAATTAAAAAAATCTTCGAAGTAGCGTTAGCGTCTCGATGCTACACTTATTGTACGCCCTAATCGCTTCAATCGCACGCTGTTTTTGTGTGTAATTTTAGGGCAGCGTCTCGACACTATCAGTAGACTAATTTAAAAATAGAATTTCATTCCTAGATTCAAGGAGGCGATTTGGAGAGACAATACTTCTACGGCAGCATCTAGGTTTTCTACATAAATAAGGGATTCCCAGGGAGCTCTTGAAGCAATCCAAGGCTTGGGATTGCGGGTTTCACGACGGGAACGAGTGTGACACGCGTCTTTAAGAGTTTTCTTTATCCTTTTTTGATTTAGTAGCTAGTTGTAGCCTTTTTTTATCGAGTCACTATTTTGTATTGTGGATTTGAGTAGTAGGGCTTTGCCTTAGAACTGTTTTGTAACATTCTTTGGACGCTTTTATGCTTGGTTTAATGTAATAGACCTTTTTTTTTTCATCTTGTAGCTAATCATTTATGCATTTATGTCCCTAATGTTTTTATTCTCCTAATCAAAGAATAAATTGATTAATAGATTTAAATCTTTAGCTCGGGAGAGTAAAAGTTTAAATTAGTTCAATCAAATGCATGACTGTTGTAAAATCATCGTGCGAGAGTTGAGGTTTATTAATAGAGGCATAAACTTTTATCTCCAAATGGATTATTGGCGACCCGTGATGACAAGCAGAATAGTCTGAGCTCGTGAGAGGAAGGGATCACAATAATACTTCTAAGTGGTGATAGTTAGTGGGAGATTCATTAATGCCTGGCTAATTTGTGGGCAATAGACCGAGAGGATGATCTTGCATGTTAGTGAGCGAGTCTCAACTGAACTCGAGAGAGGAAGCTAAACATTAAATTATTCCTAGGTTAAGATTATTGCATGATAGAATAGTTTGTTTCATTAATCAAGTGTATTGTTCAAAGCATGAAATTTCAGTTCTACGATGCACTTTCCAAATGTTGTCTCCAGTTAATTAGGAGTAGGAGTAGTTTAATTAACTTTTTGTCCAGCTAATTGGTTCCCTAGATAAAATAAGGTGTGAGTAGCTATGGTACTTAATCAAACTAGAAACTCAATCCCAAAGACGACCCTCGATATTTAAATTCACTATATTAAAACTGACGTCGTACACTTGTGATTATGCAATGTTGAGTAACTATGTGTCGCCACAAGTACACGAGTCAATCATAGTATAATAAAATGGTCAAGAGACCGAGTATCGTCATCTGATGATCGTTGTGCTAAATTTTTTAGTTATCAATCAATCTTTTCAATTTTATCTAAGGAATCCAAAATCATGCAACAATTCAAAATTTAAAACTAAATATGAATAAATCGAAAATTGGAGAAAAATTAAGTCGATGCAAAGTTCTAGAATGTTGACTTCGTTAAGGGCCTAATTGATTACTTAATTACTCAACATATTTAATTGATTGTTAATTACCTAGGCCTAGGGGTTCTGAATTCGAGTTTTCTCTTCCAAGCTCCACCTTTTCACACCTAATTACTAATTCATTTCCATACAATTAACAATTACGAATGACATTAACAACCTTAATTGGGCCTCTATTACTCTTTATCATTTTCATGCATAGCAAAGTAACAGTTAACTAAATCTTTTGTCTAATTTAAAACCTTCTTTCACAAGCAAGGTAATAAATAAAAATCATTCAAGCAACGCCCAATTGTTCAAAGCATTAACGTACAAAATAAGTAAATAAAAATCATTCATGACCAATTGAATCAAAACATTAATAACGAATAGAAATAGTCAAAAGTAATTTCTCAATCAATTAAGTCTACTAGTAATTAATACATCACAAGTCCCAAACTAATCAACACCCTAGGACAAAGAAAATTAGCTACTATAATCCATTACAAACGTCCTTATAAAACAATAGCAAAATGTCTAAATATATGGAGAGAAGAGAAAAAGACTCCCAGGTCGACTCTATCCCATCTTTGACAACGAACTGCTCCAAAGCTAATGGAATTTACCAAAGAACTCCAAATTTTATCTTCTCTAGCCTCAGTACCAAGTTCTAGACATCCCAGTAAAGTTTTCTCTTGGAAATCGCACCCCAAAATCGACCTCCTCTTGCCCTAGCGAAAATAAATCACTTAAATAACATTTTGTCGATAGCGTCGAGACACGCTAGGCGTAGTGTCTCAACGCTGCCCAAAATTCCTTCTAAAAAAGGTGTACGATAATAATGTCGAATCGTTCACTCGAAATCATAGTGTCATGATGCCGTGAGGCAGTGTTGTGACGCTATTTCGAAGACACTCGCGTGGCCCTCGCTTACTAATGGCATTGAGACGCAATTGCACAATGTCGAGACGTCGTACCCTGCTGCTTTGATCTGACGTTGAGATGCTATGCCCTTAGGTCTTCACTTGTTTTGGGCTTTTTTTTTATGCCTTAGCCAATTTTTCTTCTTATAAGCCTGTTTTTCGACCCAAACAACATCAATTCATTCTTTTTATCTAAAGTTACTCGGTTCATATGAAATCAACAAATAAAGCATCAAAGCACACTTTAAAGCACACAAAACCACTAAATTTAAGGCCCTAAAATAGCACTTTTTGGAGTGCTATCACACACGCATCTTATTCTCTTGAATGTGTCAAAAATGTCTTGAGTTTCTTTTGAGATTAAAGAGACTTTAAAAGAAAATGAAATAAAAAATAACAAAAAAGTAGGAAATAAGAATGAAACTTAAGATGATGGTGAAAAAATGGTAGAAAAAAAACCTCTATTTTTTTAGTTGTAGGAAATTAAAAAGTTACCAAATTTTAAAATTTCAACTTAATTTAAACTCCATAATTAATTAGAGTTAAAAATAATCTTTAATTTCTTAAAAAAATATATAAAAAAACCTTTCATATTCAAACCTTTTAAATTTCATACATTATATCAAACTAATATTGCATTTAAAACAAATATATTTTGTTTAACTTAAATTCTAATAAATTTTTAGTATTATTAATTTATCAATCTTAAAATATAGATATGTTTTTAAAATATGTATTTTTGTTTGAAAGTTAATTGTACTCATTTAAATTCTTATTACATTTATATATGTATTTAATTAATGAAAAACATTATTAAATTATAAAGTAATAACATTTCATTTAACTAATTTATACCAATACCTAGTGTATTCTATTTTTTGACTGATTAGATTAATTTTAATGAATTACAATGAATTGATAAGAAAGAAATCACATGGCTTTGTAAAATTAAAAATTTTATATAAAAAATAAAATTATCCAAACATAAGTTTCAAATATTGTAGTTTCTTTTTAAAATATATTATAAACTATAGGATTATAAATTTTAAGTATAGATGTAAATGAAAAGATAAATAAATTGCAAATTGTTTGAGATTACAACACCTTTGAAATTATATTATTAATACATATGCAAAGCTTTTCATATTCAAGCTCTTCAAATTCTTATTAATTAACATTATTAAAAATTAAAAATGACATGCTTAGTAAATTTTAAAATATATAAAAGGGCATGATGGTCTAAAAATATCTTTTAAATGAAAATAATACACTAATTATAAAAGAACAATAATAATAATAATAATAAAGAATAGTAACAAAAAATAAAAAAATTCAAGTCCCTAGCAATACACGTATTCTTCAAAATAGATTTGTTTACTTGATAATTGTTAGACAAATAATATTTTTCAACTTCATCAAAGTTGAATCGAAATGTCATAAGTCTGGATGCAAGATATAGATTCAACACGTTATTTCTTGCAACTTGAATATACCTCCTAAATCTTGGGATGCTTTCAAGATTGTAGAGACTTTGAAGAAAAAAATATTGAAAGAATTAAAAATAAAGAAAGAATGAAAAAGAGTTAGTGAAAAACTTGTGAAGAAAACTAATTTTTATAGTAGTAAAAGAGGAAAAGTTAAGAAACTTTTAAAATTCTAGAAGTGTTGAATTTTATTATTATGAATTATAATTAAATGAAAATATTTAAATTGTAAGAAAAACTTTTTACCTTCCAACCTTTTAGAATCGTATACATTTATTATTATTGATAAATAATTAATTAATTTAAAGTAAAAATCTTTTTTAAGTTATAGGAAAAACTTTTTGCATTGCAACCTTTTAAATTCTATAATTTTACTATAATTAATAAATTTACTATTTGTAATTATTCAATAATAGCATACTTTGTAAATTAGTGAGTTAAAGAAATGACACAAATGTCTAAAAATATTTTTTCAACATTCTCATTTTTTAATATATTATGGATAGATTACTTTTTTTAACCTAAAGTTAATCATAAATTAATATCATGGACTAATTTTAACGTATATTAAAAGTATAGGAACTAAATTTGAACATTGGGACATAGTGGGATTAAAATAGAACAAATCCCACCAAAGCACAGTGACCAAAATAATTTTTTAAACGGATAAAACTTACCCACTTATTGGTTAATAAGAATCTCTTATTGGTTAAAATATGACACAAAAGAGAGGAATGGGACAGAGAATAATTTTTTTTTTCCAAAAAAATATGCAGTATAATCAAAATTTAAATGATGGTTAGTAGGAAGATCTTTATTGAACTATAAATAGGTAAGTATTATTCTTATTAACCTCATATTAATATCCTCATTTCTACAATATTCTTTGAAAGAAAAGCATAATTGTCCTAGTTACTAAGAAAAATTTTGTCAACTTGAACATAATTTAAAATTTTTGACTTTGGTTGGAGATTTGAATTTTCGCTCTCATCTAAAAAAAATCAAAAAAATATTTCTTCAAAGTTTTTTCTTATACCCAATTTCCTTATATTATTGAGTGGGTCTCTAATTAATAATTTAGTTACTTAAAGGAGCAAATTAGGGATTAATTAAGGAGATAAAACTTTATTTTCCGACATTAAATAGGGAAAAGAAGGGAAAAAAAAAAACTTTTGGTTTGGGATGCTTTTTGCCACCGTTTCGTTTGGGTTGTCCGACTGTCATTGCGCCATTTTAAGCCCTTGCATGTAAATAAATAAAAAAAGGACAAAAACATGTAACTGCACCGTTGGATGTGAGACACGTGTCATGTCTACTCATTCCCCGCACATGGCATTCAAAAAATTCAAAAGCCTCGCCTCTTTCTCACTCTCTTACAGCCGCACACAGAAACTCCCTTTTTTCCATACCTTTTTTATTCCTTCCACGCACCTTTTTTCTTTTCATTATTTTCTTTTTCTAAATTACAATTTTTTTATTTTAGAAAAATATTTTTGAAAATTTCAATTACTATTTTTCATGTTTAATTTTTTTTATGTAGAAATAAATATTTGAACTTCTTATCTCAAACCGAGAAGTAAATATCAATTATTGAACTACCCTCATATTGTTTATTTTTCTAGTTTAGTTAAAATGATGATGTTTGACATATTTATTTATTTGGATAAATATTGGTTGATTTGAATAAGGTAAATCAGTGGTAACTAATTTGAACATAATTTAATAATACATCTATTACCATTGCAAAAGTTGATGGTTCCATTCTTAAACCCCATAATTATTGAACTAAAAAATAAAAATGGTAAACACATGGTATGACAAGATAGATGGATAGATGCATAAAATAAAGTGTGGTGTGTAATATACCATCTTTTAGAAGTAATTTATTAAATCTTATATATATATATATATATGTATGTATATATAGTTAGAATATGTCACTCTATTTTGTTGGACTGTCCACATCTTTCTACCATTTATTTGTCACGTTCTGTCAAATCAATCTACTTTGTTTATAAATTTGTCACATTATCAATCTACTGTGTTGGGTGAAAACGAGAAACAACACATGAGCCACTCGAGAGCATGCCCTAACCTCAGAAGATCTCGCACACGCCCGAGGTGGGAAGTTAAGAGCACCGAGCTCAGCCCGGTACGAAGATTGTCCTAAAAGTAACGCCGCGTCCGAGAATGACGTCGGATTGGGTGCATATAAGGAGAGATTCCACCAGACCAACAGCCACCCGCCGAGATTTGCAGCGGACAAGGCAGAATTGCCTCCAAGTACTCTCTCTCGCTCTACTATAAGTATTAGAATTATCTGAAAACAAAAGGTACGTGCGTACACCCTAGACAATTTACTATTCACAATTACCATGCGACTAACTTGAGCATCCGAGTGTGGTTGGCACCACCTCTTCCCCTAATCTTTCCTTCTTTCAAGTCTAAACCTCGCTTGTTGGTGCTCACGTCGTTCTAGGGAGGTTCTGTGCATAAACATCGAAAAATATATTAAATAACAAATCAAAATGTAGAGATATTACTCATTAAAAAAAAATTGTGACCATAAAGAGGAAAAAAACAATTTCATTTTCGACCCTAAATTTTTAAAATATTCATTTTAATTTTTGAACTTTAAAAAAAGGATTGTACTCCCAAAATGTACATTTTAATTCTTAACTTTTTTAAATTAAGTATTTTATTTTATTTTTTTGAGCACGACAATATGTGAGGTGAGAGTTTGAACCTCTAACCTCTTGATCAAGTATATATGCTTTAATCAATTGAGTTATGCTTAATTTGGTAATGAAGTATTTTAGTTATTGCTATTATTTTGCGAACTAATATTCCACTCACTTAAATACTCATCTCAAATAACTCATGTGGTTTTCATATATATTTACATTATCAACACACATTTCGAGTTAAATTACATTTGTTAAAAAGTAAAATAAAATGAAGGCCAAATTAGATATTTTTTTTAAAAAAAGTTTAGAGAGTTAAGAATTTTTTTTTTTTTAAATTTATTTTAACCCCCAAAAGAAAAAGTTATAATTTAGCATTCCCATTACTTCCCTGAAACTCCTTATTTAAATGGCCTCCTCACCAACCACAATCCTCACTGCTTCTCCCTCTCCAGTCTCCACTTTCCCCACTCACATTTCCTCACTTTCTTTCCCTCCTCAGAAAAAATGGCGACTCCCAAGCTTTCTCTCGCTCTCTGCGCTCTGGCCGTCTTCGCCGTCAATTTCTCCGCTGTGGCCCCCGCTCACGACGCCCCGGCGCCGGCGGTGGACTGCTCCAGCCTCATCCTGAACATGGCCGACTGCTTGTCCTTCGTCTCCAACGACAGCACCACCACCAAACCCGAAGCATCTTGCTGCACTGGCCTCAAGACCGTTCTCAAGGCCGACGCCGATTGCCTCTGCCAGGCCTTCAAGAACAGCGCTCAATTAGGCGTCGTCTTGAACGTCACCAAGGCCCTCTCTCTCCCCGCCGCTTGCAAAGTCTCCGCTCCCGCCGCATCTAATTGCAAATGTAAGCCGAATTTAAATTCCGAATCCCTCTCTTAATTTCCTTCCTTCCTTCGTCTCTGCTGAACGAATTCGCTGCTTCTTTTTCGCAGTGTCTACCTCTCCTGCCGCCTCTCCTAGTGCGTACTGTTTCTCTACACGATTTGCGATTAATTTCTCGATTTCGATCTGGATTTTGGATTGTGTTTTTGTGACGCTGCTGAATTTACTTATGAATAATGTTGTTTTGTTTGAATTTGGATGCAGCGGTTACGCCGAAACCATCGCCGAGATCGTCGGCAGTGGCGGCGCCTGTGGCGTCGACGAACGAGCCGACTCCCGCACCGGCACCGGCACCTGGAAAGTCGGCAGCGTCGGGAGTTTTGGTTCCAGTTGGATCCCTAATCGCCGCCATTGGTGTTGTTGCTGTGTTGTGCAGTTTTTGAGAAAGAACGAGAATTTGAGGGGCAAATGAGGGAAGTGATTATGTTTATTGTGGAAGGAAGCGAATTTGTTTGTGGGAAGGAGTGTTTGATTTTGTTTCTTTTGTGGGGTATAATTTGTGGTGTGTGACTCAAAGCAGATTATAGAACTCATTTTTTTTTATGTCTTCAAATCCGCTCAAGTATCTTCCTTTTTCTTTTCTTTTTTTCCTAAAAAAATCTCATTATTTGGGTAGTTGAAATTTCATAACAAGTTATTCTCACAAAAAAAAAAAAAAAAAAAACATATAAAAGGTTTTTAGTCCCTAAGAATTTAGTCACTATTCTTTACAAATTTTCAATCAAAATTCTCGTATTTTTTAAATTTTCAATTTAATTTCTCCCTGGGGAATGTAAATTGGTTAACGTTGATGGCAAAATAACATGACATTTAGAAGAGAAAATATATAATTACGAAACAACTCAAATTTTTTTATCAATTTCTTAGAAATTTGGAGGATAAATTATAAATTGAATAATACTTTACTATATATTAGTGGGTTGGTATCTTTTCTTTTATCAGTTCTAAATTTATTTTTTTATAGTGTCAAATCGAATATAATTCAATTGGTTAAGACATATTTCTCTTCGACCAAAAGATCGTGGGTTCGAATTCTCTCCCCAAAATGTTGAACTTAAAAAAAAAAAGTTTATTCTTTATAGTGAAAATGTTGTCTCTAATTTAAAGGAGATATATTATAATTTGGTTGTGTCTCAATATATATTTTAATGAAAATTAAAAAATACTTTTAATTTAAGGCCCGTTTGGTATCTTTTATGTTTTTGGTTTTTTATTTTTCAAAAATAAAATTGTTTGGGGCCATTTTTGTCTCTTGTTTCCAGTTTTTTTTATACCTAGAAACAGAAATAAGTTTGATAGCTATTTATGTTTCTTATTTATTTTAAAAAAAGAATCAGAAACAAAAATATGTTTGATAACTATTTTCTACTTTCTGTTTTTTAGTTGGAATAAAATTTAGTACATATAATATTATAAAATATATAACATGCATTAAAACAAATATAAAACCACTATAAAGAATGTATAATATTTAATGCAATTTCAATCTCAATCCCAAAACAAAATAAAAATAATAATAAATTTTATCTTTCATTAATTGTTCAAAGTGATCTGTAATGTCATCTTTCACT
>JAOANK020000003.1:797438-818192 GCA_026257165.2 Telfairia occidentalis
TCCATTAATAACTGGACGTTTTGATTCAAAAAAAAAACATATATATCTAAAAATAAAAAAACATTGTATTCCCAACGTGTCCGTGTCCTACTTTTTTAGAAATTGGCGTATCGTCGTGTTGTATCGTGTCCGTGCTTCTTAGGTTATCAATCACCTTCTTAATGAATTGTACCATTTATATTTTAATTTTAAATCCTTTTTCGGCAGTATTCAATATTTAAAAGATCGTGATTTTTTTTTGGGGGGGTAAGAAACCAGACTTTCATTGAACAAATGAAAGAATACAAGGGCGTACAAAAAAAAGCCCCACAAATGGAGTCCAAAGGCTAACTAAGGAAGAGACACCAATCCAAAATAATAAGGCCTATCTGATAATTACAACAAAAAAAAAATGCAACACCGCCGCAAGGTGGTGTTAAACCTCACCCCCTCCCTCCCCAAGGCTCACTGACTGACTTTTCACAATTGCTGAAAATCCTATTTCTCTCCAATCAAATGGCCATAAAATTGCACAAATACACATCTGCCACAAAAATCTACCAGCATCTCTAAAAGGAGGAGTAAAAATAGACTCGACCGGCAAAGGTCTAAAACCAAAGAAACTATCCAGTCAGATCCCACACACATTCCAACACCACTCACAAAGGGCACGAGTCCATTGACAAGAACAAAAAAGGTGCTTAAGGTCTTCAAGAGCCCCATTACAAAAAGAGCAGCACTGAGGACCCAACACCATAGAAGACCATTTCAGAACACGATCCATAGTGTTAATTTTTCAATGAAGAACCTACCATATGAAAAAAAATCCTACTTTCTTGATAATCTTTAACTTCCACAGAAAGGCAAAGACTGAGGTACCCGAGGTGGGAGAAAGATTGCAAAGATGGTTAAAAAAAGACTAGATCGTGTAACCCTATAAAGGATTAGGGGTCCAGAACCGAGAATTCCCCCCCCCCCCAAAAAGGTCACACCCCCAATCAAAGAAAGAAGCGAACCCACATGAAAGGCTTCCCTATCAGACAAGGATCTAAGAAAGCCTAGCGAAATGGAAAACAACGAGCCAAGACCCTCTTCCTTGCACAACACCGAAGCTACCAAGTGCAACTTTTTATTTGATAGATGATATAACCTAAGGAAAGCACTAGAAAGGGGTTCCTCTCCTACCGACATTTAACCAGCTGAGAAAAGGACATGGAAAGGGAGATGGCAATCTAGGGAGATGTAACTTTCTACTACTACCTATTGCAGCCCACTCAAAGGTTGAGGACCGTATCTACTCACAATGATCCTTTTCAATAGAGCATCCAACTCCACCAAAAATCGCCATAACCACTTTGCTAAACGTACTTCATTCGGGCTTTGAAGTTCCCAATACCCAACCCCCTTGATCAATAGGCTTAGTAATCACCTCCCAACTCACCAAGTGTGACTCCACTCCTTCCCATAAAAAATCTCACATCAACTTCTCCAACAACTTACTCACCTTCACCGAGATCTTAAAAATAAATAAATAATAGGAAGGGATCCCAGCTAAAACTGACTGGATGGGGGAGAGTCTACCCCTTTGAAGACAAAAGCTTTTTTCCAGCTTGCCAACCTTTTTTGAAACTTTTCCAAGACGAGATTCCAACACCCCTCCTTCTTTGGGTTATTCCCTAAAGGAAGCCCAATATAAGAGGATGAGAGCCCCCACAACCAACTAGAAAAGCCCAATCCTCGAGTTTGGCAACTTCACAATTAATTCTTATAACCTCACTTTTGTTCCTGTTAATCTTAAGACCATAAATAGATTCGAAGTAGAGAAGCTTATTCAACCTTTAAAACGATCTTTTTTTCCAGAACAAAAAAATAAGGTCTTGTGATAAACAAAATAACGATCTTTTTTTATTTTAAAAGATCATAATAATCACACATATATATAAATGTATTAAAAAAAACCAACGTGTCCCCAACATGTTGTATCCTATATTTTTAGGGAATGATGTGTCGTAGTATCCATATCATGTCGTAATGCGTCACATATCCACGCATCTGCTTCTTAGGGGAGGTACATGATCCCTTGGAGAATTATCTCATAAAACAAGTAGTTGCAAAAATCTTTGGTAAGAGCACTCCAACAGGCTTCATGGAACTTTACCATATCAAATCTTTCATACCAATGAACTTGTTTATTCACAAAGTTGTTTGATCAGTAGCCTCTTTTGGATTCTACTGTGCGTGTTTAACTTTTCTTGAGTAAGAATCCAAAAGAACTCTTTCACCTTTTTAAAGATTTTGGCCTTCCAAATGATTTGACATGGACATACTGATGTCGGGAATAAGAGAGCTAAACAATGTGCGCTCTAAGAAAGAAGGTCAAAGTTCTTGGAACTTGAAAAAATTTAAAAATTTTCAGACAAAAGGTTTGAGATTTAGACTGTTTGGGAGTCTGCTAGGTTTTTGGTTTCTACTAGACCATCCTCCATCATATATTTGGTAATAATAATTTTTCTCGTTAACACCAATTTGGAGGTCCTTTTTCAAACTTTCCTAGACCTCATTCACCCTTCTGCATCCTTCTTTTTTGTGAGAAATGAATAATTTCAATTTCTTATAAACAAAGAAAAAATAATGAAAAGCAATTGAGAGAGGCAAGTGAAACAGAGACACTGTACACATGAGGTCCAAACAAATTTCCAAAGCAGCATCCTCCAAATGCGTTATATCATACCAACAAGAGATTCAATTGAAATCTTATGAATCTTTAACCCTGGAGTTCCCTTCTTATAAGAAATAAAACTAGCATCAAAGAAACATACGCGAATATTAACAAATAACAAATTGATCAAAACTTAGGTAATCAAATATTATAAAATTTTGGGACAAAAAATGGTTTACCGTAATTCGGTTCGCACGCTCCTCATCTAGTTTCTCCTTTTTCCTTTGTTCTATGTAAGCATCGTATGCAAAAGGTTCCACCAATGATTTTGCCTGCAAAGTCAAATGCATACCATAGCAAAAAAAACTAGCTTAGCACTTCAAATATTCTTAAATATAATACACATATTTGTTGAGGACCAATTTACAAACTTTACTTTCAAGTTTCTATCAACATATTGCAACCTAGCCTAACAGACACCCATGAAATTTCTCCAGAAAAACTAAAAAACATACCAAAATTTGCATAAACAAGACATTAGATATTTGAGGAAAAAAGAACTTGACAGGGCGGAGGGAAATCAAAATACACAAGTAAATCTCAAAAAAAGAAGACTCAAAAGAGATTCAGTTGGAAAACATAAAACTGTGTTTTTCTATTCAATGTCAAGCTTTCTGGCATAGTAATTAATGTTGATAATAATGTTCTCAAAATGTAAAGACAAAAATACAAATAACCAAAGTGACGAGCGACAAACATAATAGATGAGGATATGAAACATAGAATAAACTATAACATCCTAGAACTCTTTCATGAATGAGAAGTAATCTCGTGAGAGAGGAGTAAACACCTTAGCTAATCTCATGGGACAATTGATTGAGCCTACTACATTTGGTTGTCAAGAAAACTCATAAGATATTAAATCTGGGGTAGGTAGCCACTATAGTTTTAATCAATTCCCTTTGAGTCGTTTAATTTTTTTCCGTTAGCCTCAATGACCACTAAGTCAACCCATTGTAGTCATTCCTCCCCCCAAGGTTCATCATATATATCCTAGCAACATTTCTCATGTATTTAGCACTACCAGAAAATGAAGCTGTTACTACAGAGGAAATAACATTTTATTTTAAGTTCTGGAGAAAGAGAATAAACCATAGTCAAAACAAACCCTTGAATTTACACTAAACCTATACTACAGAACCGTAAAATTACCTTCTTATACAAGCGATAATCAATAAAGAACCCGTGAAGGTAAGCTCTTAGAACATTGGTCCCAATCAGGTTTGTCAAATTTAGCCTCTCAAGTTCTTCTTTTGTTAAGAACTTGAAATCATCATATATTGTCGTTTGTGCACCCTCCTCCAACTCCTCCTACATTAAGAGAGAGAAAATATTACAGATCCAAGATCCCAAACAAAAGAAGATTAAAGAGAATCATTTTCAAAAGCCCACCGTCAAATTCTCCAAATAAGCACACCACTTTGGTGCAGGTCCCAGCGCAGGTAGAAAGTAAGAAGGTATTTGACTTGAATTCAAAGCTAGTAACATCAATCCACTGTCTTTGAATACACATGTATCATTTATTGGCCCAAGTGTGGGCTCGATGCTAGTCATTCCTTCTCCCTAAAACACATTATTTTTACAATTGAAAAAGGATATCAGAAATTCTTCTGTCTACCAAAGAATAAACACAAATTTTGATATTGATCAAAAGATAATGAAAATTTAATTCATTTGTCTTAAATAGACGAAGGAAAACAGAGATGATGGAGAAACTTCTTACAGAATCTGGGTCCCAAATCCTAACAGTGTGCTTATCAGTTGTAATCATTTTTGGTTTTTCAGAGTTAAGAGTGCTATGCCACTTAATGTCCAAAATTGGACTGTCATACCTGTGAAATAATCATACAACTTTGATCAGTACATGATGGTTAAGTCCTAAACCTAATAAAAGAAGGTAAACTCACATGTGATCTTTAATTCTTATAGGATTTGATGAGCGCAAATCATAGATCAAAACCTGCATGTGATGTGATAAAATCATTCAAGTCAATATATAATTAAAAACTGACATTAGGAGATATTGGAAATTATGAAACTGCACTACCTTTCAAAAACTATAATAGAAAACTTGGTTATGAGCAATCGAATGAGTGGAGGAATAAAATTTTCAGCGATAGAGCCAAGGATAAACCAGTTTTTGAGGCAAATGTTACCTTTGTTGTGGATGCTAAATGGTCTTATCAAAAAATAAATGCTAGATGGTGTTTCTCTAAGTAGAGAGTCGGAGACATTTGTAATTATTCTCCTTTTTTATTCAAATCCGTTGGGGAGGTTAGTTTGTGATCCCTTTAACTATGGAGAATTCGATTCCTCATACTCCCCTACTAAAAAGAGATTTGTTACAAATATCATTAGGGCAGAAGTTAGAATATTATCTGGATACTAAGAGTATATTAATCATTAGCAAAGGAGTTTGTTGGTAGATGTTCGTTATAAATAGAGCCAGGGAGAGAAGATGAAGGTAGGATTGGTTTTTAAGAGAGGAGATGAAGGTAAGAATGGTTTTAGTTGGTTTAGGCCTGAGAATACTCAAGATGGAAGAGGTTCCAAGACCTTGCATACTTGGGGAGTTATTGTATTTCTTTATCCTATAATACAATTTATCCTCTGGTTCCTATCAAGATTACAAACTATCCATCAACATTGTAATCCAATTTGATAAGATTTTGCAATTAACACCAAAAGTGACATGTACCAAGCTCGACAAGGATGGGTAAAAACAAACAGTAAGAAAAATATAGCCAACATGTTCACTTCTGCATCCATAATACATCAAAAAGAAAGCAGATAGAAGTGGGAAACTCCACTCCAAGTCTGTCATCACCATTCTTAATTAAGATTTTCACCTTTGATACAGTCGTTTAGTATACAGGACAGTCTTAAAGATTTCGATTCCAAACTCACAACTTAGGAGATGAAGCTTTACCTTTCCTGAGCTACTGCCAACAGCCATTTGGAATCCACCCATATCATCAAATGCTAATGCAGTGACCTCCTATAAAACACAAATATAATATTCAGTAAATTATTGAGTAAAATTTTAAGTACTGCACAAAATCTCGTTAAAACGTCTAAAGTGTTGAAAATTTTTCCAAAAAGTGCAAAAGACAGAAATTTTCAGATTCCTAACCCTTCATTTAATCTATCCCACACAAGTAATTGCAAAACATTTTAAGCATTCATTAGTAAGCAAAAAAACTATATTTATACAACGTAAGAAAAAACTTTATACAAGAAGAAATTTGATTTCTAAAGCAGCAATATTGCAAACACACTGAGACTTGGACAATCAGATAGCCACTTGCTAAGGGTCACAAGTCCCCCAAAGGTACTTAAATTGTAAAAATGCACTTCAATTGTTTTTTTTTTCCCAAAAAGAAAACATGAGATAACAAATCCAATCTTTCACTAAGATTTCAATGAAAAATAAGTCATTCATCTGTATCAAGACCAATGCCCAAGTATCAACTCCAGTTGGTCGATGAAAGTCTTATGAAAGATGTCTAGAATAATATTCTTTAGGTTATTTTATCTATCAAGAAAAAAAAAATCTTAGGTCAGACTTAAAAGGAAAGCTTCAACACGTCACGTCATAAACTAATTCCTTTTTTCTTCTTTTTGGAAGATAGATTCTATAAAGAACAAATGTTACCGAGGAGAAGGGTGATGATACCTCTGCACTGCTCCAACAAAGGAGTTTATAGGAACCACCCCCTAATAAAGTAGTAGAATAGTTACAAAAACTCCTATCTAAATCCTAGATTCCAAATGAACGGTAGAACATCTCGAAATAATTATAATCCCTTCAGCTTATATTCAAATAGTCATCCATGCCTCTCAGTATCAGTCCTTTTTTAAACAACATTCCAGCTCCTCATTGATTAATGAAAAAAGGAAAAAGAGAATGCAAGAAACCAGAGAAGGAATATCATCCCAACAAGAAATATAAAAGATTTGAAATAACAGCTGAAAATTCCAATCAAGAACGTGACACAAAGGACTTCCTCTGGTGTGTCCAATAGAAGACTTCAAGGATTTTGGCCTCCAGACACTCAAGTAGCTTGGCTTTGTATTTCTTGAAAATTTTAGCATACGTATCTCCTAACTCCCACTTGAATTTGACATAGCTCTAACTTCTTTTGAGCATAAGATTCCAAACAAAGATCCATTTCCTTTTAAAGCTTTTCCAAAAGTAGCTTTAATAGCATTTTCCACACTACTTTTAGAGACTTATAGAACAGTTTTGAAAAACAAGGTTATATTTGCAAATTGTTGGGTGTTTCAAAATAACTATGGTCGTGCATTTTGGTGCACCATCCTTGAGGCTTTTAATTGGTCGATGGTTCTCCCAAACGATATAAAGTCCTTATTGGAGACTTTTTTGACCGGCCACCCTTTCAATAAGGAAAGAAAGCTTTATGACTCCATATTATTAGAACCTTATTTTGGTTGATCCAGATAGAATAGAATAATCGCAACTTCTAAAATTTTGATAGACCTCATAGATTATATTTTTATATTGGCTCTTTCATGGTGTGAACTTTTTTTCTCCCTTCACTAATTATAGTCTTAGTGATTTTAGAGCTAGCATTTTTTAATTCTCATTGATAGGACCTCATGTATGAAGTCTTCCGTTTGTAATGTTTCATATCATCTATCTACATGTTTCCTAAAAAAATAATATTAATAAATCTGTCTTAAAGATGTTTTCTTATTTTGCTTTAGTGTGTTTTTACAAATGATCTATTTTTCTTTGTAACTGCAGAGAAACAATTGAATCATAGAATTAAGGTGTTTCAAACTATCAATTACACATGAGATTGCAAGTGGTATTCTGGTGTTCCACTTTCTATGAACAAGTTCTCAAAATTCTGAAAGGGGGGTCCCTTTCTTTAGCTATAAACAGCAAAGCAAAATGGTCCTAAAGATTTCCATAAGGATCTCTGACTTCAAATGGCCTTTCCAACCAAGTGTTCCATTCACTACCCATTGATTTCGGTATTGACTTTGCTGAGAACAAAATACGAGGGTCAACTATAACTACAAGAAGTAGGTTCTTAAAATAATCCACTACCTTAGAGATAATTTAGTTCTTTGAGATCAATTAGTATTTAATTAAAGAACAGCCACTGAAACAAGACAGTGAAGCCTATCTAAACAAAGAATGAAGCTGTCATTCAAAAATATATGCAACCAACAAAATGCTACGCATCTCACCAAAAACAATATGATATTATTCACAATGGAACAAACACTCATTGTTGTGTTTAAAAAAAAAAAAATCACTGTTGTTAGCATACTATTAAACTATTCGCAGAACAAAATTTCATCATAGATCAACGGAGATCTACCTGCTCCTTATCTCCTGCGGGTGTGATAGCATCAATTTTACCAATAGAAGATAATTTTGTTCTTGTGTCAAAACATTCTACAGCTCCATCCTCACCCCCACAAGCAATTATCCCATGAAGCTTGCTGCAATTGTTGAGCATATCTTCAACTTAGATACAACATATGAAACTACTTGATTCACTACTCAATAAAGAAAACCAAATTAGTTAACATGAGAAGAGTATGATAACAAGAATGGGATTAACTATAACCTTCGAGAAACTACATTTATTGCTGAGGATTCTGTGTTGAGAGGTGGAAGAAACCGCCCCTACAACAAAGCAAATGGTTATTTCTAAACTTATATGCAAAACTGAAGTAAATTTGACTTTGAAATTCACATAATAATATTCTTGGAAAACAAAGAATTATAATAAATATATTCAGAAAGACATTGCACATGACATACTAACATTATAATCTTATCTTTATACTTAACATGCAAATACAAAAAGCATGCTGGAGTTTCAGCGCAAATAGAGTTGGGCTAGGCCCTTTACTTCTGTTTTACAGTTTACCCATATTGTAAAATGTAAATAATTACCATTTGCGTTTAATCTGTACAAACTACCTTCCTCAAATACCCTCTTTCTGGTTTTCCCTTTTCTCTTTCTTTCCCATTTCTCCTCCCCAATTCACTCTTACCTTTCTTAAATTTGTTTAACCTGTTTCACATACCTTTTATGTGCTTACTACTATTGGTATTTCCTTGTACATAGGTTTTCGTTATTTTAGAGTTGGATACTAATTTCAAAAGATATATGGAAAAAAAAAAAAAGCATTCTATACTTCTCTACAAAAAGCACGATCAGAGCTTTGTAGAACATAAAATCCACCCAAAAATTCAGCACCTATGAAGGACTATCACAACTAAAACTTCGGCCTGCCCTTATACTTCTAATCAGTTTTCAAATGTCCTGGGATGATGGTGAAAGGGTGGAGAACTGAGAAGATGATGAGAGATTTCGTTTGGAAAGGCTCCAAGGAAGAGGCTGTTCTGAATCTCGTCAATTGGAAAGTAACCTCTCACCCCATAGCCAACGCAGGTTCAGGTGTTGGGGACTAAAAAAAATCCTCAGCTTTGCTGGCTAAATCGGGCTGGTGTTTTTTGCACTCCGTGGAAAAAATTGATAGAAAGCAAGTACCTCTTATTTAAATAAGAATGAGGTCA
The DNA here is from genome assembly GCA_026257165.2 of Telfairia occidentalis. NCBI lineage: Eukaryota > Viridiplantae > Streptophyta > Magnoliopsida > Cucurbitales > Cucurbitaceae > Telfairia > Telfairia occidentalis. The sequence goes on from JAOANK020000003.1 coordinate 806,702, forward strand.
TTTTACATTTAAAGGCCCTGCATTTCCATTGTAAAATTCTGCAAAGAAGCTGACCATTGGTACAAGTTAGTTGGGAAAGGAGATAAGATCCAGTTCTGGACTGACCCGCGGCTCATCAACAACCCCCTTAAACTTGCTTTCCCAAAGCTCAATATAGTGACGCACCCCAGGGAGTTCTCCAGAGCCCAATGTTGGTCTGACTTGACTACTGGCTGGGACTTAAAATTTAGAAGGAACTCTCCAGAGCAAGAAAGAGGAATGGGCTGATTTGTCAAACCTCCTCATGGGCTTCACTTTAAGAGATAAGGGAGACTGCAAAAGATTGACTCTCAAACAAGCTGGATTTTTTTCTTATGAAATCGTCGGTGAACAATCTTAGCACCATAACATATTGCCTAAGTCAAGCTTATGTCAAGAACATTTGGAAACCATGAATTCCTAAGAGGTGAAAGTGCTCCTATGGCTTTTTGGCCTATGGGAGCTCAACGCTTAAGATAGATTGTAGAAGAGAATACTGATGATTTCCTCGTCCCTGGTGTGTTTTGTGCAGAAAAGACATGGAAAACAGCTTGCACCCTTTTCCCTTACACAGGATCGGGTGGCAAATTTAAGCTGGGTTGGCCCAAAGAGCACTTCAGACCCCTTCTTTCAGCTGATTTTATGGACTTCTTCAGTGGCAAGGCTGGGATCCTTTGGTATAATGCAGCCCTCATGTGGAAACTTTGAACTGAGAGAAACAGTTTGGGATTTATTGAGGCCGCATCCATCTTCTTGGTGCTCTCTTTATAAAGATTTTTTTGTAATTATGGTTTCATCAAAGTTTATGCCAATGGGGAATCACTTTTGTGATCCCCTCGGCTGTGTGGGGATGGCTCATCACTTTTTGGTACAAGTGTTTCCAAAAACCTTTGAACTTCATTTTTTACAAAGACCGAAGGAAAAAAAACAACTTTAATTTCTTACGATGACAGACTCTTGTTCTAAATCACAAGGACTGAATAAGGACGCCAAATCCAAATTCAGATTAAAACCCCTTCCTCAACCTCTCTTTCTTCTTTTCATTCCAATCAAAATTATCGGTGAAACTATCATCACTGTTAATACTTGATTTATGGCTAACTGAGAAGCCAAAGAAAATGTCACCACCGATTTTTTTCCTCATAGATTTTATTTTCCCCTCCCGATTGTTCTAGATCCCTTAGTACCTTATCAAATTGAAGATTGCTTTCCTTAATGCCTTTTTTACTCAAGCATACCAAAAGCTAAGAAGCAAGAACACCGACACAGGATACAAACACAACATGACAAACATGATGACACATCACTCCTTAAAAAAGTAGGACATGAACACATCGAGAACACTTTAAAAAAAAACGAATTTGGAATATATGTATAATGATTCATCGTCAACATTAGAAAAACTCACAGGATTTTACTGGCTATAGTTAGAGATAGCCTAATGGTTTTATATGATTTGTTGGAAAGGTTAGAATTTAGAGGTATTTTATACTGCTATTTTTATGAAGTTTAAAAAACCTTGCAGTTGCAGCAGCCAGCGATGAAGTGGGGATAGTGGCGAAGTGGGTCGACAGCAACAAGGAAAGTGGGGGATGGATTTCAGTCCTCTACCCACGATCCCTTAAGATGATTTTAATTTTACTTTTTAGACTTTTTTATTTACAAGTTTATGGTTTTCTTTTTTTTGACTTTTTAGGTTGGGCCTGGCTTTGAATCTTTTCCATGATGGGTTTTAATTTTCAAGCGTTTCTCAGGCGTGTCCTGCATGTTCGAGGGAAAAAATAACTATGAAGTATTGCTCGCATTTTTTTACATGCCAAACACATGTCCAACGCGTGTTCACATGAATCCATGTTTGACATGTGTTCATGCTTCTTTTTTAAAAAAACTTTAAAAAAAAAAAAGAAACAGAACTTTCTATTAATGGTCAATGTTTTAAAAGGCTAAAGGTGGCCTCAAGGCTTTTCTTCTTGAAGACGCGAGACGTAAGCTTCAAGCGGTATGAGGCGTACGCCTCAATTTTAATAAAAAAATTTATAAAAATCCTAAATGTGTGTAATCAAGTATTGCTAAATGTAATAGTTATATAAAAACATAAGAAAATCACCCTATCAATTTTTACTCAAATAAAAATTCTAAAAGAACATGTTTAACATCACTACTATTATCACTGATAGATTTAACTTATTCTATAAATTTTTGTTTTCAATGCTTTTAAAGCCTAGGTAGTAAAAGCCTTTTTTTAGATAAAAAATAATAGATTGAATAGGCACAGCTCATGTATTAGCATTTCATACATTAAGGAACTTTTTTATACTTTTGTAGAATTTGAAAAATTAATATTATTCTTCTAATCATTATATGAGGTGTAAAGACTAGCCTCGGTGCGTTTTCATGGAGGCGTAAGCGTCTTATGGTCCAAAGAAGGCGTAAGTCTCGAGGCTAAACGTTATAGCCTTGCCTCGAGGCGAGCCTCAAGGCGTAAGCCTCAAAAGCTTTTTAAAACATTGTTAATGGTGAGAGAGCTAAAAAGATAAGAGAATCAAGCCTACAAAGAGTAGACTATTGAGAAATAAAACAGAAAACTTTTTATTAATGGTGAGAGAGCTAAAAAGATAAGAGAACCAAACCTACAAAGAGTAGACTATTGAGAAATAAAACAAAAAACAAAGAAGAAGCTAACAAACATATGTCCGTGCTTCTTAGACCAAAAGACTTGTATTTGATTTTGGGTAAACCACCCAACTATATTTCTAATGCAGTAGTAGTTCCCATCACCCGCATTGAAGAATTTAATTTCTCCTTCATTAGACGTACTCTTGTACCTTGACCTATTCATATATCAAAAGAGGCATCGGGTCTCAACAAAAATCATCAAAAATCTGAAATTATTGGCATCAATATGGAAGTGGATGAGATGGAATCTATAGCCAGTAATTTGGGTTGCAAAATATGTCATTGGCCAAATTCTTACCTTGGCCTCCCTTTAAATGGAAATCCAGAGTCCTCTATTTTTTGGGCTCCCATTGTTGAAAGTCGTACATATACTGAAAGGTGGCAGACTTACTCTTCTCCAAGCCACACCTACCAACCACCCCAATATACATGTCCCTCTACAACATGCCAATCAAAGTCACTAAATCAATTCAAGAGATCTTCAGAAGCTTTCCTTGACAAAACCAGATTGCACCCTGTTAAATGGGAAAAATTCCTCCTTATTCATTGTGGTGGGCTGGGAATGCACAATTTGAGGAAGAAGAATCGTGCTGTTCTTGCAAAATGGACTTGGCATTATTGGAATGGAAAATCAGCACTATGGAGAGGAGTTATTGATGCAAAATTCGGTATTATCCCTGTAAATTAAGCCTGGTAATTTCTCTTTAGCTAGCTCCTGAGGGCCTGGGAGAAGCATTCTAAAACACCAAAATCCTGTCCATGATTGCAGGATTTAGACTTATAATGTCAAAGATGTTGCTACCGCCCTTTTTTGGAAGGACTCCTGGTCAAATTTTGGCCCCTTAATACTCGATTTCCTCTCCTTTTCTCTTTCTCAAACCAAAAACATGTCACTGTCAAAGAGGTTTGGAAATCTGAGTGAGGAATTTGGGATTTACAGCTTAGAAGAAACCTTAAAGAAGCGGAAATTATGAAATGGGCTGGTCTAAGCCACCATTTATCTACATTCTCTCACTCAAGTTGAAGATATTTGGGCTTTTTAAAAAACAAACGGAGTGAAACAAAATAAAGTCTAAAGTAAGCAAAAACAACGAAAAGAAATAAGAAGGATGAATAAAAGCATTCCAATTAGAACAAATGTCACTAGGAGAGAGCTTCAAAAGATGTAGACAAAGAACACCACCAAGAAGCATTAAACTTAGCTTTACTGAAATATTCTCCCCAAGATTTGTCTTTTATCTTCAAAAATACATTGATTGCGCTCGAACCATAATTCATATAACCAAGCTTTGACTGCATTAATCCATAATATTTGACATTTAGAAGAGAAAGCTGGTCCACAAAAAAGATGCCGAAAATTTCACTTTGAGTAAAAATGCATAACCCAACTCAAGTTGAAAATATGAAGCAAAGAATTCCAGCAGGCAGATGCAAAATCACAATGAAAAAGAAGATGATCTTGCTTTCAAAGCTATTGAAGCATAAAGGACAAACCGAGGGCTGCAAGGAAGAAGATGCAAGCTTTCTTTGCCAGTAATCTACTGTGTTGAGATGCCAAAAAATCAAAATCCGAGGGAATACTTTAATCTTTTGGGGACATTTAGATTTCCAAACAGCGTTGAAGAGAGACTTAGATAAAGGCTCAGAAGATCACAAAAATTTCAGCATAGATTTTACTGTCAATACACCTAAAGGATGCAGCTTCCAAATCAAAATATCGTCCATATTCTTCAATGAAATAGAAGAAAGGAGCAATAGAAGAGAGGCAAACTCATAAGCTTCAACCTCCTTTAAATAGCGCCTAGTCTGAATGTTCCAAGAAGAATGATCAAAGTCCCAAACCTCAAAAATAGAACAATTAAAGCAACAAACCACTTTGTATAGATTTGGGCTTGAAAACAGTCAGCTCCTCTGGGACTTGCAATATAAAATAGACTTGGTCCATGGGGTACAACCTTCCCTATCAAAGGCCATTTAGAGTGATCAATATCCTAAAACGGTAAAATTCTTCCTTTGGAAGGTCTCTCATCGAGCTATAAATGCACAAAACCTGCTTGAAAGATCTTTGCCATATCTCTCTTTATCCCCCCAATGGTGCATCTTTTTTAGAAAAGATGCAGAATCACGAAGCCACATCTTCCATACTTGCTCCTTCACACCAAACTTTTAGGTCATTATTCTCCAAGCCTTTAACCGGTCAGTAGCCATGCCCATGGATTCTTATAGGCTTCTCTTCCTTGCATTATGGGGCATCCTTTAAAAAAGGAGAAGAAGTTCCGATGGATGAATTTCATTCTGAGAATTCTTTTAGGCAACATGGCAAGAAACTGACGCCTTTTTACTGAAAAAGCGGAGTCCTTCGATAACTTTTTATTGTCTTCCTTGTTATCTTTTGGTGTAAAATTGTAAATTGCCTCTGACTTTTCACTCTTATTGTTTTGTTTATTTATTAACCAATTGGAGAAGTCTTTTGTAACTCCCTTAGGTTTGGATGCTTCTTCCCCTCTCTTCTGTAGTTTCTTCATCAATAAGATGGTTTCTTATTAAAAAAATAATAAATAATTTCTTGTTGTACCAAAAGGCAACTTCTAGATCATCACACATAGAGAAATACTCCCAAGTGTTTTGTTTTGGGGGAAGTTGTACTAACTTCATTTATCAATAAAATTATTTCCTTGAAAGGCAAGTTGCTGACATACTCAGCAAAGTCGACCAAAGGACTGCATTTGAAGACCTCATGTCCAAGTTAGGCTTGATTAACGTTCACAACCCAATTTGAGGGAAATTTCGGAATTTCAACTCACTAGATATTGGGCTTAGGCCCTCTACTGCTATTTTACCCTTAATGTATATTGTTTCAGTTTGTTTTTATTTCTACACATATCCCTCCTCAAAATTTCCTTTTTCAATTTTTATTTCCTTTTTCAATTTTTTTCCTTTCTTTTTTTCATTCCATTTTTTCTCTTTTACATTCCTCAACTCTTTCTTTCCTTTCTTAAATGTGTTCGATCCATTGTACTCACCTTTTATGTGCACAGTACGGCATAGGTTTCTTCTCTATTATAGGGCTGCTCCTATATTCTTCATTAAACACAATATATGAAAAGAAAGTATTCTATATTTCCATAGACAGCAACTACATTACCATAAATTTAAAGTTATATGAATATATAGAACCACTAACAAAATGCTTGCATGTGAGCCTATGTAGTGATTGACTGATTTGTTTTTATTTTTGAAGATTGCATTTGTATGTATTCTATGGAAAACTTTTAGTCTTTCGTAGGGGAAAAAGATCAAGTATTTCTCAGTCTTCATACCTTCCTTTATTGATATATCTATAGAACATTTTTTTCTAAAAAGAATACCATATGACAATAGACTAAGTTAATTCAATTCATGCATTCATTCTTTCTTCAAGGCTGTCAAGGATTTTCTCAAGAAAATGCCAAGTTGAACATCATTATTCCTCTTTGAATGGATACTTATGAAGAAAATATTTCATGGAGTTCTCCCATGCATCCTCATGAAAATGAATCAAGAAAATCTAACCAAGTTTAATTTGCATCGGCTTCAAATTTTTTAATTTAAAAAATAGAAAAATAAAAACTAAAACCTGTTGCAAATTGATTCGGTACACATCTGGAGAAGATGCAGCACAAAGCAAGTCAGCCGACCAGTAATCAAATTCAATATCCCTTCCCACCCTGTTGATGACATGGATAAAATTATTAGAACTTAGTCATTCCTATATGACAACAAAAGTGAAACCATAAAACGAAGTAAAGGTCAATATGTAGCCATATTCGCTGTCTTTCTTTAAATAACAAAACTATTTTATTGATAAAATAAATTTACAGTACAAAGGCTGATAAAATCGAAGGAGAAACAAAAACTTCCTCCATTTGGTGGAAATCATAGAAAGGTCAAAATTGCAAATATACCCATCTAAGGAAGACCATAAATGAAGCTACAAAAATTAGCCTTGGACGAGCTATAACCACTCATACACCTACAAAACCCTGAAGTCCATCCTCCTGAAGAGAGACCAAGATTTAACTCTTCACAACTAAATGGCATAAAGAATTCTACTTGAAGGGAAATTTTCACCCTCACTTAGCATAAAGAGACATGTTCGTCTGGTGAAAACTACCAATCTGCAAGCAATCCCTCTGACCTCTCCAATGGAAGAATAACAATCTTTGAAATCACTAGGTAAAACCTGTCCTCCAGAGAATGTCCCTCCCACTAAAACTTTTTAATTAAATAGACTTAATGATCCCTATTCTTTTAGGCAATTCTCAATTTAGTCTTTATCCATAATCTTTGAAAACTTTCCATTTTACCGCTAATGTATTAAATATTCTCATTAAATTATTACTTTGTTAACATATTTGGGCACATGAACATGTCACTCAGATATTACTTGACACATGAACACAAACTACACATGAGCAAAATTCAACTTGCACATCAACCAAATCATTTTTTTTTGTAAGAAGCCAAACTTTTATTGAAAAAAATAAAAGAAAAGGCGTACAAAAAATATAAAAGAAATACAAAAAATACAAAAGGAATCCAACAACTAAGAAAGGGACTTCAATCTAAAAACAGTCTCACAAACGAAATCCACCAACAAAATCAATTTCTTCCTAGTGACATATCCAACCGGTATGCTTGTATGGCTAAATAGGTTAATAAAACAATAATTTAACTACACATCAACCTTCCGTTAACAAACTTTTTGTGGAATGACTTAATTGAGAATTTTTAATACATTAGGGATATGCTTGTATGTCTAAAAATTAAAGACTAAATTGAGAATTATATAAGAGAATACAGACTATTTGATATATTCAGCCACAAATTTTTAAGATCCACCTTGTTAGAAATTTCTAATAATTGAAAGAATACGTGAGGCGGTTGGAAAGGACAAAATAGACAAGAGTTTGAATTTCAAAGTTCATGAGTCCTTAAGTCTTTTTCTTGCCTCTGCCATTTGCCTCATTAAATGGCTTGGCAATAGCCTTAAATGCCTCATCAATACCCCACGACTTAGTGAATCAAGTGCTTTTAAGCTTAATGGTCTCCAAACTCCTTTTGCATTTTTGGCATTAGCTGGTGCTTTCCTAAGAGCAGCAAAGCAAATTTAATCCTACTAACCTTAGGCTCTTCCTTCAGCATCCAAAAGTCATTTGATCTAATGCAGTGACGGCTCTCCTTTGAAGAATGTATTTCGAGAGTAACTAGAGGATATTCCAAGGGATTGAGACTTGTCTTGATGGATTTCGAACCAAGTTAGACTTTTTCTGTAGAATGGGGTTCTCAAACTTTTATAATTACTTTTTTTATCAAAAGCCACGCCTTCATGAAAACAATTGAAAGAAAACAAGAGGACATACAAAAAGACAAGCCCACAAAATGAGCCAAACTAAAACAATAAGGAACTCTAATTTAACAAGATAAAAAAGGAATGATAAAAAATCATTGAACACTGATGTCCAAAGAGAGACATGAAACCGACAAGAAACCAAACCTCCTTCAAGAAGCTCTCAACTCCTCGAAATAACCCCCCAAACAAAATTGCACATAATCCATCCGGCATGCCACAAAATTGACCCTTATCACAAAGGGCAAATGAAGAAGAAACTTCCACCAGAGGAAATTCTCAACCTTTCACAGAAGGGCAAGCGAAAGGTTCTGCCAGAGGCAGACCATGGGTGGATATTGACAAACTCAGAGAAAGCTTCCTCAAGTTTGTAAAGTTCAAAGCCGCAAATGGAAATAGAATTCGTTTTTGGGAGGATGTTCAGATTATCTCTACCCCTTTAGGTACCAGTTTTTCGAATTTTTATGTGTTGTCCTCCAAGAAGAACAAAGTTATTGCTGAGTGCTGGGATGGCCCCAACCAGGCATGGGATTTGGGGATTAGAAGGAGATTGTTTAATAGAGAAATTGACAGATGGGCCGCCTTGACAGGGCTACTGGATTCTATTCACATCGGTCAGGGTGAGGATAAGTTGGCTTGGGTGTTGGATGACAGTGGCAAGTTAACAACCAAATCAGTGTTTACACATCTTCTTAGGCCTAAAGCTAAGATAAGCTTCCCTTTGGCTAAGTTTATCTGGAACTTTAAAGACCCTAAAAAAAGTCAATTTCTTCATCTGGACTACGTTCTACAGAAGCTTGAATACACAGGACAAGTTGCAGAGGAAATTTCCTGGGTGGTTTTTGTCTCCAAATGTTTGCTACCTTTGTTATAAGGCATTTGAGTCTATTGATCATATTTTCCTTCATTGTGAATTGGCTAGAGAAGCTTGGGTCCTTATCTCTTCCCAAATTGGATTGAATCTTTGTCTTTCGGACCAGATTGATTGATTCATTACTGAAGGCTTTGGGGGGTCTTCTTTGAAAGGAAAAGGTCGGATCCTTCGGAATTGTGCTGCTTATGCCCTCCTTTGGGCTATTTGGAAAGATGAGAGAATTTGTTTAGAATAGATCGTTGCCTTTGGATTCTTTTTGTAATAGTCTTATGCACACGGCCTCTTGGTGGTACGCGAATCATAGGAAATGCTTTTGTAATTACAGCCTCCTTATGATCATCTCTTATTGGAGTGCGCTTCTTACTTAGTCCTTGGGTGGGAGCCTTCTTGTCCCCTAGCATTTAGGCTGTTTTTTGTGGTTTTTTGTGATTAATACACATCTTTTCATTTCTTTCAAAGAAAAAAAAAGAAGAAGGAACTTCCACCATTGAGCTACACTCACTAGATCAAGCCAAACAAAACACCGAACGCCTAAAGAAAAAATTCCAAACTGAACAAGCTAACTAGAAACTCCACATGAGATGATCAATGTCCTTTGTTGCACCAGTACAAAGAATGCGACACAGCAACCTTATCAAAACGGGTGAATGCCTCTTAATGCAATCTAGAGTAAAAACTTTACTCTATAGGACTTGTCATACAAAAAATTGACCTTCTTAGAAATTTTAGGAGGTGTCCACCAAATAAAGAAAAAGGATCTATGAGAAAACCCTTCTAAAGGACTAGGGCCCAACGACGAGTATCCCTTCTAGTTGAACCAACATAAAAATCCCCTAGCAAAGGCAAAAAAGCTAGTTTCTTATCAAAAAAAGACAAGAACCACATAATCAATTGTCTCCCTATTAAACAAAGGACAAAACGCAAGAGCAAAAGAGGAATAGTTGCCCAAAAAAGGTAAGACGGAAGCCAAATGACTACTATAGAGGACAGATGACACAAACGAGAACAAGGAGCATAGGGGTTTACCCTCAAAAAAATAAGTATAAAACCTATCAGCCATAGAGACTAAACAAATTGAAAAAAAACAACGAAGATAGCTTTCCACAAATTCCAGTAGTGCCTTTCAAACGCCGCTCAAAGCCCATTCAAAGGGATGGGGACACCTTTTCCAATAAGAAATCCTTTCGAATTATGATCTAATGGTTACCCTTACTCGTTAGAAACCCTTTCCATACGTGGGGATACCCCATCTCCCATTTTCCATATTAGTTCTTTTGTTAAGAACACCATCCACACCTATTAAAAAAATTATAATAAAAAAGTTTAAAAGAAAGGCTTAACAGTCTACAATCCTTTCTATCTTTACAAAGCTTAACCATAATCCTTTCTATATTTACAAGGCCTCGTAAGGCAAGATATACTGATAAAGCCATGCTTCTCTGTTTATAGAAGGAACAAGTCATTGTAAAAAACTTATACATGAAATTTGAGAGGTATGATAGTTCGGCTCATGGAATGCCCATTGTTCCTAGCTTTTGAGAAATTAAAGTTAGAAACCTTAGAAACTTTGGAACGGATAGATAGTTTGGAATCAATTGAGTCTTCAACTAAGAAGCGAAAAGATGCATTCTTTACTCCTTAATTGAAAATAGTTGTCCAAAACTAAAAAGAAAAATGAGAAAGGAAAGCAACAACACTAGATACTCATCCATGTCTAAGAATTGGAAGATGGCTTTATGATTTTAGGATACACTACATAATGCTTGCAATTATGATATTGTTGGAATGAAACAAAGCCACCGTCCTATCATGGATTAAGAGTGTCATTATAGTTGTCAACTGATTCATGGATCTTTTATACACACACATATATATAAGGAATTGTGCTTTCCTTGAGGAAAAAAAAAATACAAGGATATACAAAAAAAAAAAAAAAAAGGCTACAAAAAGAATTGAGGCTAAAACAAAAAGGGTCCCCATCAAGCAGACTAAGACCTAAAGGGAAATACAAAAATCCTTGTACACCGAGGCTCAAAGAGAGGCGTGAAACCTAACAAGGAATCAATCCTCCTTCAAAAACTCTCAACCCTTTAAAAATTCTACAATTTCTCTCATGCCAAAGACCCCATAAAACTGCACAAAAACTGGCCAGCCGAAGAAATTGACCCTTATAATGAAAGGGTGAATGAAGAAGAACCAGTGTTTTAAAAATCGCTCAAGGCGTACGCCTTGAGGCGCGGCGGCAATAAAAAGCCTCAATACTTGCGCATATATGGAAAAAAAAGAGGCGCACGCTTCTAATTTTAGAGGCGTAAGCCTCTGTTCGAACGCGTGGAGGCTTAAGAGGCTCACGCCTCAAAACTCTGTGGGCTTTTCTTAGTTGGGCTTTGGCGTGCATCCACCGAAAAAATATTAATTGCGCCTTTTCAAGTTTTTCTTTGAAAACTGAAAAGCCATTCAAAAGCCACACCATTACAGTCACCAAAAGACAACTTAGAGTTTGTCTTTATTCTCTCCAATTCTGCGGTGGTGGG
>JAOANK020000003.1:823322-837127 GCA_026257165.2 Telfairia occidentalis
TTAATTAATTAATGAAATAAAATTAATTTTATTATTAAAGGTGGTGAGTGGGGAGATTTTCACTCAACCCACTCACCTCTCACTCTCTCACATAAAAACGTGAAAATAGAAGAGCTTCTATTCTTTAACGCATTTTTTTGCAGAAACTCTCCCGCTCTCTCAATTCCCTCTGTTGATTTTGGAGACCACACTCCAAGGCCGGATTATCTAGAGAATAACGGGCATCCCATTCTGGTGGTGTTCGTGATACAGAATACGCACGAAGTTGAAGAAGAGTTTTGCAAAGGTAATGCTTTATCGTTCTCTGTATTTTGGTTTTCTGTAAACTTTTTTCCTTCCCAAATTCATTCTTGAATGCATTAAGGGCTCAACCGCTTCCGCTGGGAATTCGATTCCTTTAGATGGAAGTGACAAGATGAGTCTGAGTTCCTTATCCTCTTCATCTATCTTTACTTTGATCGCCTTCAACTCAGAAATGATGTCATTGAGAATACTTAGATGATTTGAGATTTTCGTACCTTCCTTCATTCGCAGCGTGTGAAACTGCTCCTTCAGGTATAACTAATTTGAGATGCCATTTGCCTGATACAACGCTTCCAGCTTTTCCTAAAGCTCCTTGGTTGTTGAAATTCTATGCACATTTGCAAGAACATTCTTAGCTAAATTTAGTCGTATTGCACTTGCAACCCTCAAGCCCATTTCCTCACAATCTTCATTACCATGTTGGACTTCTTAGACCCTCTGCTGGAACCACCGTTGGACTCCACTAGACCACCATCACAACTTAACTTTTCAGAAGCACCACCGTTTGGTCTTCCCTTCAAAGCCTTGTGTAACCCAATTTGTATCAACACATCCGTGACTTGCATTTGCCACAAGCCAAAGTTGATGATTCCATCAAATTTCTCCACATCAAACTTCACTGCACTCATAAAGTTTGACATATCTGCTTCAACCCCTAGCAAATCTACAAATAATGAACAACCCACACTATTCACACTACCCTATCCCATTTCAAGAACTCTTTTCTGATGTTGAAGTTTAGACAATGCTGCAACCACAGAGCATACTCAGAAGTTCTCTCCCCGACCACAATTACAAAAACATTCTCTCAAAACTTTCTACTGTTCACACCCTTCTCCCCATTCTCAAACAAGAGAATACAATAAAGGAATTTTACTAGAGCCAGTACACCAAGCTTAAAGTCTTTCTAACTAGGATGAATAAAATTAAAGCCCATGAGCCCTTTATATAGTGCTTGGAACTCATCACTTCATTCATTATTTTCGATGTGAGATTTTTACTATTCTAATATTTTGCCAAAAACCCAACATAGAATCCTTCAAAATCGAGGGGTTTGGTTGGTCATTGGTTTTGGCCAAAATTGGACCGAATCAAACCGTACACACTCTTACCTACAAGGCACATCTTCATCAAGATTCGGACAAAGAAGATATGCACCAAAAAAACAAAGAGAAGTTTTTTATTGAAGGATTGATGATTAGATGTATTTGCTGGAATCGTGATTTATGTTTGAGTACTAGTTTGAAATATTCGTTGGAATTCACACGTGCAAGTTTCCCTACATGAGACTCGTCCGTACAAAACTACCAATCTACTTTTTTCTAAAAAAAATTAAAAACTCTCATTTTTTTAAAAATTAAAATGCTTTAATTTCAGATTTAAGTAAAAGTTATTATTCTAAAAAAAATTTCCTACATATTACTAATCTCTATTTTTTCCATTTTTTCTATATTTTTTATATTTAAGCATATTTTTATTAAATTATAAGTTCAGTCCACAAAGATTTATAGTTGTGTTAAATAGGTATTTGAACTCATTTTTTAGTACAGATAAACGAAATAACAAAACGTGAAAACAAATTAAAAAAAACAAGGAAAATGAGGGGTCTACACAACACCCTTTGATACTCGGAGTGCCCATTAGCATCACCGATTGAGCCCAAACTAGACATTCTTCCAACCAGATTTCATTGTGACGGTGATGCCCAGCATGGATTGGAAGGGTATTGGTCATTTCGTTTTTTCGCCTATTGGTAAGAAGTATCTCCATAAACTCTTCGTGGTGGACTTCATGTCTTTCAAATCGTCAATAGTCATAGGAACTTCATCTGAATATGTGATTTCCTCTGAAGCATACACCAAGCGAGAAGAGAGTTAATTTTCAGGAACAATGGGTCGTCGTCCACAATCTTTTTCTTACTATGTTTTAGTGCCAAAGCTTCCCCATACTCCACCGAAACTATGAGCCTCAAGGAATGTTTAGCTGTCGTCATAATTTCTCCAGCATTGTTTCGAATTACAACATGTAGCCCCATATTGCCATCTAAAACTGCAGCATTCATGTTGAGCTTAAAAATCCCTGTCTCAAGAGGTGCTCATCTCACTCTGGCATCGTCAACGCACTCTCTATTCATAGGTAATTGATTTGTGATGCTGGCTGAACTTGAAAGTGAATAATCTTGTGCGTTCTTGGTAGAATTTAGCTCCTCCACGTACAGGATGGCTTTGCCAATAGGATGCTCATATTCCATATCTATGGCTGTGAAAATTTGTTTGTTTCGTAGGTTCCAAATTGCCCAAAGTCCTAGTGTAAATACCTATATCGATTCATAACTCTTCAAAATAAAGTTAGTAGTAGTCTTTTGTGGTGCAATTGTATCATTATTGTTGATAAAGTTCTCATGATTGTTTGTTAAAGTGTTAGAATGGTCTTTGTGTTTGCATCAGTGTTTGCGAAAACCTCAATTTTACTGATTTATTCGAATTTAGGCATTAAAGGGATGTCATTTTAAAATTTTACACTTAATTGATATTGATTGTATTTATTTTGTAAGTAGATCGATGAGGGAGCATTATTTTAGCAGAAGTTGGAGGCATCAGATTGTTGAAAGAATGATCGAGCAAGTCTGGAGCAAAACACAGATGGATATTCCGCACAGAATAAATGAATACATTAAAACGCTAAAATTTTTCTTAGTTATAGCGTTGGGAATTCAATGGACGTGCAACACATGTACGAGTTGACCTAATTAACTCTGAAATTAACGATATAAATAAAAGATAGTCGACTTTGAGAGAAGAATCTTTGAAGAGTCCACAAGAGTCGAGAAAGTTTATATTTTTCATTCGTTAGAGTTTAGAAAGAGTCTCTTTGAGAGTAGAGAACTATGATTAAAGAATTATTGTAGGAACAAGGTGAAACTGCCATTGAAGGCTAGAGCGAAGAAGACGATTCAATTAGAATCTTTATTGGAGCGATTAAAATTCTGCATAGTGTCTTTATCATAGAGAGCTGTTATCATGACTCGATATTTTCTTTTATTAGTTTTCTGGTTTTTCGATATTGTAGCATGAACTTATCACAGGTGAGGATTAAGAACAGTGTTATTAACTTGATTTAATACTAAAGTATACTTGTTGAGTTGATTTGTTTTAAGAGTGCTCTTGATTGTTTTATATTGATGTCTATCTGGGTAGCACAGGTGAATACGTTTTATGAGTGTTGGAAAAAATAAAGAAAAGTGGATTGCTACTAAAATATGTTAGCATCTTGATTAGGTTAGTGGCTAACTCATTGAGAAGGTTAAAGATGACCACTCACCTAATGCACAAAATACAACAGGTTGAACTCATATAGGTTAATGAGAATTAATCTATGATATTTATAAAATCTAGGAAGATTCCGAGACTATTGTTGGATGAATGAGTTCTGCAAGATTATTGATTCAACATTCTATCTCAAGAAAATAACATTATACATTAATCCATCGCACTACAAGGTTGAGAAGCATTACCTTTATTCTGTCATGTAACTTCATTCAGTATTTAGTTAACGAAAATCACAATAAATTATTCTTAGTTACAATTTGAATTCATCGAAAGATTGAGTTTGAATAAGTTGAAATCTAGTTCTAATCCCTTTGGAGATGATATTTATACTTACACTCTTGTTGCTGACTGTGTACACTTGTAAAACCTTAGTGTGGTTATCATTGTATATTTTGACTTCGCTTTACAAAGCAAATTTTTTTTTGCGTTGTTGCTGTGGATAAGTTTGAATTTTGAGTTATTTGAATTTCTTTTCTTTTTGGTGAATTGGAGCTTTAATATCACTGATTTAATTTTTGTGTCATTGTCGGTGCATGAGCTACTCTGAGTTCGAAGTTGAGTTTGATCCAAAAATTAAAAGGACTTTCAGGAGAAGAAAAATGAAGTTATGGAATGGATTGAGCAGTATGGATCAACAACCACAACCACTGTTACCTTCTGTGAGACATGTAGAGTCGTTGAACCTACAACCGAACTTAGGGGGAGTTTAATTATATGGAGTGGGAGTGGATCAACAAATTAGACTAGTGAATTAGATTAAAAATCTTGTTCTTCTATCCAATGATAGGAAGAGAGTCATTAGAGACTATGTTGTCTCCATGTTTGACGAGTTAAATCTTGGGATAGTCATGCTAGCAATAGAGGCAACAAATTTTGAGATGAAACATGTGATGTTCTAAATGTTTCAAACAGTGGGGCACATGACTTACCTACAGGGGACCTTCATTTACACTTGAAGAATTTCTTGGGAGTGAATGATTCATTCGTCATCCAAGGAGTCCCTACGGATGTTTTGAGATTATCTTTGTTCCCTTATTCCTTGAGAGATTGAGCAAAAACATGGCTGACTACCTTTGTTTGCTCTAAGATCCATCACTACTTGGAATGACCTAGCAAAGAATTTTCTTGCTTAGTATTTTCCACCCTTTAAGAATGTCAACCTTATAGTTGAGATTGTATCTTTTAAGCAGTTTAACGATGAATCCTTTAGTGAGGCTTGAAAAAGATTTAATGAACTCCTTGGAAGATGTCCTCATCATGGTTACTCCACTGACTCGAGCGTCGGAGCATGGTTGACAAAGCCCCACACCAAAGTTAGCTTACTCGCTTGTAGGTTCCGCCGCTCGTGTTTACATCGAGGGGATAAATTTTGCAAAAACAATGCTTATTAATATTTTTATTTTTTTAAAATTTAAACGATAATAAAAATTAAATACTAAATGAAGAATTTTTCCTTTAGAAATCCGGTCTCCAAACTAGGATTCCGACCCCAAACTTGATTTTCTAAACGAGGGAATTGAGGCAAGAATGAGGATAAAAAATCCTCAGGGCAAGGGACGCGTAGGGCATCCCGATCCTTGCCCCGCCCCGTAGACAACCCCAATGGACCATATGCTCACTCAATTTATTACGTTTGTTGAATCAATTTTTCTCTTATATTTTGTTTCTCATCTATTTGTCATTTCGTGTCAAATTAGCCAACATTTGTCCAAAAGTATGTAATGATATCTTTGAATTAACCAAATGAACTATATGAAATTCTAATTCAAAATTCTTAGGAATGCAATACAAGTTTTATGATAAATTAGACACAATCATCCGCCAAACATATTATAATTCAATGGGTTAAAAACATATCTCCCTTACTAAGAGGTGAGGGGTTCGAATAGCCCCACCCCCAGTTGTTGAACAAAAAAAAATAAGATACAGCCATCCGTATTCGAGGATTAAATTAAATTTGTATATAGAATTATTTCCTTATTATTGATGTTTTGATAATAACTTTCGGGGATTTTAAAATTAAATGATTTCACATACATTTTTTTTTTAATAACTTCATGGTTTGAAACAGATAACATGATTTTTATTGCATGCTCGTAGTCGTTAATTATATTACATTTCATATTAATACAAAAATAACAGTTGAGAAAAAAACAAAAAACATATAATACACCTCCATTAGTGATAATTAATTAATATCTAAGTTGGGTTATATAATTCAACAATTATCTCGTACACAAAAAATATTTCGATTACAATTGTCCGAATTTAATTATTGATTAATAATTCTTTTACAAAAAAAGTTATATTTATAATTACTCCATTTCTTTAATAACTCTTATATTTACTTCTATACAAATACTTGTAAATATATATTTTTTAAATGAAGATACCACTGAAAGTTTTCAGAGTAATTAGAACAATTTAATATTGGTTTTCTGGCTACGTAATAACATACCATTTGAAGAGAATTTATAATTATTACGGGATATCAAAAAAGGTAATGAGATAGAAGGAAGGGCATTGAAAGCAAAAAAAAAAAAAAAAAAGATCCAATACACAATCATAATTATTGCTACAATTTACTTTGGAAAAAAGAACAATAATGGATTTGAGAGGTTCCATTGGCAATGGCATCATCACAAAGCTTCTCTCATGGCTATTGGCTTTCTGCATCGTCGTTTTTGTTCCCTTTGCAGCAGCAAAAACTCATCGTCATGATTTTGTGGTATGTCCTTTTGAACTTCGTCGTTTTAAAAGAATATAACATTACAAATGTAAGGATCGATAGAAGGAGATTTGAATATCGAGATTGGTTCGAATCTGCAGCTGCCAATTGAATTGAATCTCTCTACATAATGTTATGTGTTGATTGGGAATAATTGTGTTGCAATTACAGGTAAAGTTATCTCCATTTACAAGGCTTTGTAGCTCGAAGAAGATCTTGACGGTCAATGGGAAGTTTCCAGGGCCGACATTGGAAGCTTACAGAGGAGATAAAATTATTGTTCGTGTGTTTAATTACGCAAAATATAACATCACTTTTCATTGGTTCGACCTCTCTCCCTCTCTTCATTAATTATTTGAATCTATGAATTTTTAGTCAGAGAGCCTTAACCAGTTGAGTTATGTTCGGGCTGACGATTATCTCAATATTTTATCGTAGTGAATTCTTTTGTTTGTTTGTGATTTATTGTTATAGAATTTAGAATGGTAAATGCAGGCATGGTGTGAGACAAGTTGGAAATCCATGGCATGATGGTCCAGAATACATTACGCAGTGCCCAATTGAAGCAGGGAAGAGCTTCAGTTACAAAATTAAACTCACCTCAGAAGAAGGAACCATGTGGTGGCATGCACACAGCGGCTGGGCTCGGGCCACGGCCCATGGGCCTCTCATCGTTCACCCACCCCCATCACACCCTTATCCCTTTCCTAAACCTCACGCACAAATCCCAATCACTCTAGGTATTTCAATTTCTATCTAATATTTATGTGATGTTTAGGGGATTTTACTTTTTTGTTTAAAAAATATGTTGATATAATATTAAGATTTTAAAATCATATTTTAAAATTCTTTATTTTGGTCTCTTTACTTTAAGTTTTTGCCTATTTTAGTTTTAACACTTTCATAATATTTATTTTGGTCTAAAAGCTTTTTTTAAAAAAAAGGACCATTTTGATCTTTGTTTGCATAATTCTTGCACAACTTCTTTACGAAATGAAAACTTTTCTTTCAAAGTAATGAAAAATTTTCAAAAAAATTATTCACATGGAGTGTTAAGCTAAAATTGTTATTAAAAAAATGAGAGTAAAAAAAAAAAAAAAAACAAAAGCATCAAAATTGTCACTTTTTAGAAGTACAAGATGTTTGAAATGTATATAAACTAAAATGGATTAAAGCTGAAAGTATGGAAACCAAAATAAATGTTTTGAATATACAAAAACTAAAATGAGTATAAGACAAAAGTATAGGAACCAAAAATAATAATTTTTCCTCCCTAATTCTTTAGCTATGTAATTTTAAAACTTCAGGCACAGTTAAACAAACATTTTTTTAGTTTTTTTTTTTTAAATGTTATGCATGTTTACAAATAAATTTTTATGTAGTTTTTAAAAGTTTAGCCATTTTTTTTTCATAAAACAAAATGTAGATTTTGGGAACGGTTTTTTTTTTTAAAATTACTTTTATCATTATTTTCTTTTAGTTTTAAATTTATAATTAGAATTTGAAAAATTTTAAATTAAATTAATATGATTTTCAAAAAAAAAAAATGTAGAAAAAACCGATTGTTATGAAACAGATCTAGTGGAATTTTTGTGAATGACAGGTGAATGGTGGAAGAAAGATGTAATGGAAATACCAAAGAATGCAAATAGAACAGGCGGAGAGCCGATACTGTCAGATGCCTACACCATCAATGGACAGCCAGGATATCTTTATCCATGTTCCAAAAAAGGTTCAAGATCTTTCTTTTTTCTTTTTCTTTTTCGCGGATAAAGGCACAAAATCTTAATTAATTAATATTTCCAAAAACAAAATTATAATTAATATCACAATTACCATATATCTTCTTTTTCTAAAACAATTCTTCAATTCTTTTCAAAGTAGTAATAGTGCTAACTCATTATTTGCTCTTTGATTAGGGTAGTTATAGCTTTATTTTATTTTATTTTATTATTTTTTTTAGTGAACATGAAGAAATAAAGCAAACATAATTTAGGGAAATGTGGGTAGATGAGCGCTAAATGGTTGCATTACCTATGGTAGGTGGTCCTCAATCTTGATATTATTCGAATACAAGTTTCATCTTGCATGAATTGATGAAGAGTTTGTAACTTTATTTTGTTGGTCCTGGATAAGATTGATGCCTTCAATCCACTTCTACACTTCTTCTTGAAACATGAGGGTCACTTTTAGCATATAGAAGTCGAATACCTACCTCCTTTACAAATTCAATCCCTTCCTTAAGAATCATCACTTTAGCTAGTTCAACAGGACCACAAAGTTTTTGGTATTGTTCAGTGGCTAGTAAAACTTCGTCATGTGTGTCACTGATGATGATCCCAAAGATAGCTTGTCCCTCCAATCGTGTCGCATCAAAGTTGAACTTTGTAATTTTGTAGTATTAGCGGCCACAATTTCTCATCTACAGGTATAAAGTGAGAAATTCATCCACATTCTAGAACTGGCACACGTAGCTACGCCGGCCAGCTTTTTACTCATCTACGTAAGTCATCGCCAGAGATGATGGACTCCATAGTTGTTATTGTCTGCATGTTGAAAATGAGTCAATTCCTTCTCCATAAAAACCAAAGTGTGGTGGTAAAAACTTCTAGTTCATTCAACTCCTCAATGGCCTTGCAAAAAAGAGAGGTTAAACTAACATAGTAATTAGTTTGTAACTAGATTTTAGTGAGCCCAACAACCTTTAATTTTCTTACATAACCACAAAACATGAAGTGATCTTGTTTCTACTTCTTTGTTGCAATGCAAGCATGCATAGGATTCAACCATCTTCTTTTTGCAAATATTCAACTTAGTAGGTAAGGTAGTGAGACATGCTCTCCAAGCAAATATTTTAATCTTTTCTGGAATATAATGTCAAGCTACAATAGGTGCACTTCCACCAATTTATACTATCCTTGCTTGTTGAAGTATTAGGAAATGTTTCTATCATCCATGGCGACCTTAATTATAACCACTCTTGATCGAATAAATCCCTCATTTGTAGTAATGCCACATAAAAGAGTCCTTAATTAGGGGCAGATGTGCTCAAAGGAATACTAATAATTAAATTTGCATCTTCCTTCAGAAAAATATGATGAACAAGATCAAGCTTCCATCTGCTATCAAAACTAATCAATTTCGATATTGTTTTAAATGTTAGCGGGACAGTGTGGTGATAAAATATTAAAAGTATTTTCCTTGAGTACCAATTGATCATCATAGATATGAGCTGAACGATCATAACCCACTCTCCAATGACCCGTTTCATTGCCAGTTCATGTCCCCAGAGAATACTGCACTAGACATAAGATAGTCGGGCCTCTAACTTTGTAGTGAGGAAAATTACATGAGGAAAATACTTTGCTTTCAACATCTGGGCTAGTAGAGAGTTAGGTCACTTTAGGATCTACGCCATGAGTGTTTGGCAACAAGTAGTGCTTGATTGAACTTGCTTAATATCAGGAAAACCTAAACCACCAATGTTCTTTGTTTTAGCCATCGTCTTCCAATTGACCTAATGAACTTTATCGACCTTATCCGAACTACCCTACTAGAAATCAGCTACAAGTTGATTTTAATTCCTTATAGCTGTTAATAGGTAGCTTAAAACAACTTAAGGCGTGTCTGTAGGAATTGTTTGAGCAACTGCTTTAACGAGGACCTTATTTCCAGCCTTTGAGAAAAGTTTTGCTTTCCATCTTTGGAAAACCTTGATGACTTTCTTAGGGACTCTCGCTTGTTCATTGAAATGGTAGAGGACGCCCCTAAATACCTTCCATGATCAAACATATTTAATGTATGTATGTGTTTGTGTTAGTGCATGGTTGGTTTTTAGGTGGGAATTGAAACTACCAATCTAGAATTTAAAATTGATAATATATTAAAAGGCTACCTTCTTGAAAAATAATATTTTTAAGACCAGTATGCCCCTTTAGCTATTTTAATTTCCTAAACATGCTATTTTTAGTTTTTAGGCTTTAATACTATTTTGATTCTTGTACTTTCAGCTTGGTTTATTTTAGTCCTCGTACTTTTGAAATATTCATTTGGTCCCATGTACTTTTAACTTAGGTTTATTTTAGTCCATATACTTTCAAATCGTTCGTTTTGATTTTTATACTTTTAAAAGTTGACCTTTTTGGCCTCCATATGCAAAAGTATAACGTAAACTTTACAAATAATGTGGAGATTCTTTAATGCAAAGTTATTGCTACCTTTCAAAATTTTTATTGAGTGTAGCATTATACATTCCACAAGTAAAAAAATTCTGAACTTTTGAAAGATAAAAACTATTTGTTAAAGATTATTTGAACACATTTGATGGAACTTTGAGCTGAAAATAGATGTTCCAATATACTCAAAACCCTTGTTGAACGTAAGAAATTTGTCTTGTCCACAAAACAATTTATTTGCCCATGAAAGTAAAATGTTACCCTATTAAATGTATCCCCCCAAGATATATATGATAAAATTTGTTCAATGTTACAGAAACATTTGAGTTGACAGTAGAGCATGGGAAAACCTATCTTCTCCGAATCGTCAACGCGGTTATGGACGAAGATCTGTTCTTCGGAATTGCAAAGCATGAGATGAAATTAGTGGGGAAAGACGGAATCTACACAAAACAAATCAAAACACAATACATAATGATCACACCAGGCCAATCCATGGACATTTTGCTCACTGCAAACCAATCCCCAGGGCTCTATTTCATGGCTACAAGACCCTACTCAAGTGCTTTTGGAGCTGGCTTTGATAACACCACAGCCACAGCCATTCTCAAGTACTCAACACCATCTCCAAACCATTTTTTCCCAAAATTGCCCCCATATGATAGAACCAAAGCAGCAACGGATTTCACCAAACGACTGCGAAGCTTGACGAACGATGGCCGTCCAGCTGACGTTCCTTTAAACGTCGATACTCGTTTGTTTTTCGCTTTATCGGTCAATCTAATGAATTGCTCCACTGATCAGCCTTGTGCTGGCCCATTTGGAAAGAGGTTTGCTGCAAGCATCAACAATGTGAGCTTTGTGACCCCATCAGTTTCTTTGCTTGAAGCTTACTACAACAATGTCCATGGTGTGTTTACGACAGATTTTCCGAGAAACCCCCCGAGAAAATTCAACTACACCGGCGAGAATTTACCGGAAAATTTGCTGGCTACTTCTTTTGGGACCAGGGTATTGGTTTTGGAGTACAATGCTAGTGTGGAGCTGATCTTGCAGGGTACCAATGTGCTTGCTAGTGACAACCATCCTGTTCATTTGCATGGCTATAGCTTTTACGTTGTAGGATGGGGGTTTGGGAATTTCAACCCAAAAACCGACCCGAAACGGTATAATCTCGTCGACCCACCGGAGGAGACGACGGTTGGAGTTCCTAAGAATGGGTGGGTTGCTATCAGATTCAATGCAAATAATCCAGGTATGTTTTTCTAATCCATCTTCGTTATAAATTCTTTATTTTTTCACTTTTATATTTATTTTATTTTGGTTCTTGAACTTTTTAGACATTCTATTTTACTCTCTCAATTTGTTCCTTTTTAAATCCCAAAATTTTGCATAAAAAAATTATTTCACTACTTATAGTTAATTTTTCGTTAATCATTTAATATGAACACAAATTTATTTGGAAACCCTACCTCTAACCTAATTATACTTGTGACTTCAAATATGTTTGTCCTTATAGACATCTATTCATGAGGAAATGAAAAAAATATGTTTCAATGACACATTTTTGTTAAATAATTTAATAAAAAATTAATGACAAACACAAAAATTATTTTTTATTCAAAATTTAAAGATTAAAACAAATTTTTTTAAATGTTTAGAGATTAAAATATATTAAGTATGAAAAAGACTGAGGGGGCATTTAAACCTTTATTTTTCCCATCTTTAAACCATCTTTTGAGGACTTAACTATCAAATATATATGATTTAAAGATGTAAAGACAAATGGGTTTTAGATTAGATAGTTAACCTTTTTTTTTTTTTTGAGTTCAAAAACATATGGGAACGAGATTGTTTAAACCTTTGATCTCTTGATCAAAGATATATGTTTTAACTAATTGGACTATGTTCAGTTTGACGATTAGATAGTCAAATGTATAGTTTAGATACATAAAGTTTCATCCTTTAATTTTCCATTCATAATTAATAGTTTGAAAGGGAGAACTGAATTTTTCCTATTTGACTTTTCATAGGTATGTGGTTGATGCATTGCCATATAGAGCGTCATCAAGTATGGGGCATGAGCATGGTGTTCTTAGTGAAAAATGGACTTTCTCCTCAACAACAAATTCTTCATCCTCCACATGATTTGCCTAAATGCTACAAATAGTTTGCACATTCCTTCATCAATGCTCTGATTTTATATTGACAAATAGGTTTTCTTTGTCTCATCAAAGGAATGAGGCTGTCTCTAAGTAATTAATATGTTTTCAAAATTATAAGTTTTTTTTTTAAATTTTTGTGAGGATTTAGACTTTGGGCTACGTATTTTTGGTATAGCTATTAGAAAATCTTGCATATGCTATATATAGCTTATGTGATACCATGTTTAGCTATTTAAAACCAAACAATTATATTGACAAATCTCTTCGAGCATAACTCAATTGGTTAAGACCTTTTCAACCAAAAGGTCGTGCATTCGAATCTACACCCTACATATTGTTGAACTTAAAAAAAATTATATGAACAAATCTTGTTTATCTGCTCGACATGCGTGATAACTTCATGATTAGACTAAGCTCAAAACAACTCGCTCCAAGCAACTCGTTCTAAAGGTTTGTTGCATCGATATAGCGGTACATCTCTACCTCTCAGTAACTATCTCACCTAACCTAAACGTGATAACATCTACTTGCTATGAGCTATCTCTTTAGCTCTGGCTATGGTTGCTACAAAAACAAAATCTGTTCCACTCATAACTTTATGTGTCTAAGAGGCTTATTCTCATCTTTATCTCATCTCAAAACTCTTATAAAGGAGAGCTCTATCATGATTCTTCTATTAAATGAAATTTTAATATGATAAGAAATAATGTTATTGGTCGTTGAACTAATTGAAAGTAGATAAAGTTGGTCACTCGAAAAATATAAGAAAAAATCAATTTACACCTCTAAACTTTGTAGGATGAGTAACAATTACCCATAAACTAATAGTTTAATTCATCGATTAAAGTTCTGAGTTTTGTGTGTTAAATCAAGCATAACTCAATTGGTTAAGAAATATCTCTTCGACGAAAAGGTTATGAATTCGAATCCCCACCCTCACATATTGCTAAATGGGGGTGCACATGTGAAAGCTACCATTTTATATTTTATATTAAAAAAGAAGTAAATTAAAATGTATGTTTTATCCCAATGGCCTATTAGCTCAGTTGGTTAGAGCGTCGTGCTAATAACGCGAAGGTCGCAGGTTCGAGACCTGCATGGGCCA
>JAOANK020000003.1:845024-858214 GCA_026257165.2 Telfairia occidentalis
TAAAATTCTAAATGTTAAACCCAAGTCATTTGAATGTTTTATGTATGCATGATTGTAACGATTCTAGAAATTGAGTCTTAGAAAGTCGGGTCGTTACAACAATTGACTTGACTCCCCCCTCTAGATGAACTGCTAAATTTGTGGCCAATCGGGCCCGTCAGCTAATTGAGCGAAAGAAGTAGAACTTCCAGCTCAAGATGAAACGTGAGTAAAAACCTAATCCCAAGCTGAGAATGAATTTGATCAACTTTAGAAAAAAACATTTATAAAAAGGAAGAGACTTGAGCAAAGAGGGTAAGTTGCTCAAGTTCAATTTACTCTGTAAACCTAGTGAAAAATTCATTATAATTTAGGCATGGAAGCCATCTACCTTGTTTTGGAAGTCCTAATTTAGTTGATCTTCCCTACTCCAAAAATAGGTATCTAACTTAGTTGATAGATAATCAAGACATAAAATAAAGAAATTGAAACTTTTACAATATTAGACACAAAATTAGAAAAAGAATTTGATAAGAAGGATTAAAGTATGGATTCGTAAAGGGATGGAAAATATAAAAATGATTGAAGAATGGAGTTCCATTCCAACTTGAAAATGTTATGTATGGAAGCAGCTTGGTAAAGGTTGTGGGCCAACAAAGTCAAGGGGATTTGTGAAAGTGCATATAGCTAAATCTTTATAATAAGCATTAACATTATTACAATATGGAGAGAATAATTAAGGTTAGAAAAATCAAGGTTTCTGCTCTTGGTTTCTTTAATTGGACCGATTCTTCAGAATCTTTTATAATATTTTATGACTCCAAATATAACATAAAGTTTCATTGGATATTATTTTATCAATCTGTTTCTATTTCAAATTCCTTCACACGGAATGGACAAACAACAAATCAAAAGAAGAAAAATAAAATAAAATCACCCAAACAGCTCCTAGGCTCTTTCAATCTCTCTCTCCCTCTTTAGAGGTAGCCTATTGAGATTCACAAGATTCAACTCACCTATCCACTTTTTCCAAACACAAACACAAAAAAGTCACAATTTTGCAAGCTGTGTGACTCAACCTCCAACTCAAAACTCAAAATCCTCTTGAATTGAATAAAAAAAAAATCTTATAATTAAGAAATTTATTAAAACAAAATAAATTAATAATTAAATATTGTACACTCCTTAGTATTAAAAGTTAATGTTTTGATAAAAAAAAAAAAAGGTTAATGTTGATCATAACATAGTTTATAAAATCAAACACTAATACTTTTTCTTCTCGTAGATAGCAAGTTATAGTCAGATCAAGCATAGCTCAACTGATTAAAAGTATATTTTTCTAACCAAGAGGTTACGGATTCGAATCACCCCACTTCACATGTTGTTGAACTCAAAAAAAAAAAAAAACAGAAGTTATATTCCCTTCCTCACATTTATAATTAATATTCTAAAAAAAGGTTTATAGTATTTATATTTATATTAATAATGTTTTTTACATTCTTTTAGATTCATGGAAAAATATCAATAAAAGTCCAACATCGACGTTGAACCTTTCACCATTCATGGAAATATAATTTTATCTTCATGTGACAAATATAGTTTCTTTCTCTTAATTTCCTCGTGTTTACATTTTTTTATATTAAGAATAATAATAACTTATGGGGAAAAAATAAAGGTTGATAAAATTTCAACTTAATCTTTTTTTTTAGTTCAACAACATGTGAGGTGGGAGTGTGAACTTCTAACTTTTTAGTCGAAAATATATATCTTAATCAATTGATCAGCTATGCTCGATTGGACAAAAATTTTAACTTAATCTAAACTAATGTCTATCATTTCAATGAGATTGGCTGCTTGGGATTAAATGTGCTGAGATTGGGTGTGCATGTTGGATAGAATAGCCCCAAACATGTGTCCTTAAAATCTCTCACGTGAACTTCCTCCGTCAGAAATCTTCATATGCACCCAAATTTCTAAAATCTCTGCCTATCTTTTAACTTTATCCCCAACCTGTACTCCAATACCTCTCTCTCTATAATATGTTTTTTCTACCTTATATTATATATTTCAAAATTTTGTAGACCAACCTATTAATATATTTTTTTTAATTTCAACTATAGATGGAACTTCTTAAAATAAAGAGTTATAGATGTTTGGTTTCGTGGGTGGGAGTGTTTGTGCTCTCTCAATTACCCTAATTAATTAGATTAGTCTTATAGATGTTATATAATTGTGTAGCAAAGCAAATCATAAAGTGAAAGGACGATACTCGTACATTAGTTAACATATACAGTGTCACGTTTGTCAAAAACAATTTCAAATTATATATAGGAGACGATGTCGAATGCCTAAACTAATCGGTAGGACTAAAAATAGCTCGTACAAATCTAACTAACTGGCCCATGGTTACTAAACTCCTCGTTTCCTCAAGTCAACAACTCAATTAACTTGCCTAACTCTAAAGCAATGAATAGGAGACCTAACATGAAACAACTCAATTATAACAATTAAGATAGCTAAAATGAACCAAACATGAAACTCAAGCATGTAAGAAAGTATAAGCCCTAGAGGTCTAATTTGGACAAAATGTTCTCAAGCAATAGATACACTTAATATCACTAATATGGTGAGCAATAGTAGCTCACCATATTAGTGATATTAAGTGTATCTAACTACAGGTTGTTGTAACTACTTGAGTTAGTTAGAATTTGTTTTATTTCAAGTTATTAATACTTTATTCATACTAAGAGGACACTTTTCCTATCTTGACCAAGATTAATATGAAAGAATCTTTTTTTATCTCGCATTAGCTTTTTTTCATATTACGTACACCAACTCATTGTATTGTCATCAAGTAGAGAAATTACTAGAAGAGGCCGCCACAATGTGGGTTGTAGTTTTACACAGTTAGATGTATAAGAGAAAAATTATAAAAATATTTTGAATCTATAACCGATAGTTATTAGGGGACATGCAAGTTTTTAAATCGACATCCTATAGTTATGAGGGAGCTAAATATTAGAGGGTATTTAGTAAAAAAAATTACATTGATATAAAAATCACATCGTCTCTTTTTTATCTACCATATCTTCTTCAACATGTTTTCTATACATAAATTGTGAGCTTGTGTTGACATGCTTTAAGTCAGATTTGTCTTCTCAACTAAAATTTTGCAAGGCCAAACCGAACATAACTCAACTAGTTAAAAGTCTATCTCACTGAAGGTCATGGGGTCGAATTCCCCACCTCTACATGTTATTGAACTAAACAAAAAAAAACTAAAATTTTGCAAAGACATTTAAGACATTTACTCTAATAAAATTAAATACTAAAAATTATTAAATCACAACTAACTATTAAGAATATGATTGGTAGGTACTTTGGTTAAAAATAAACAAATTTTGTTAGCAATAATTTATTTATGTTCTATATTTTAAAAAAGATATATTTTGAAATCTTGAAAATTAGGCTGTTGATACTTTTTTAAAGACCACTTCCTACAAAAATTAATAAGGAAAAGATAAAAATAAAATTATCTACAGAGCAAAACAGCAAAAGACATAAATAGTGTGTTTGAACAGAAATAATCTTTTAATATCTTAAAATTACTTTGAACTTAGAAAAAACGAATTAGTACATCAAGAACTCCAAAAAAAAATAAAATAAAATAAAAAAATAAGTACATCAAATAGAACCTTTTTGAAAAATTTAAAACTCAACTTAAAAATGCTTTTGAATTAAATACCCAATTACCTTTTTTCTGAAAGGAATATTTTCTAAAAAGTGCTTCACAATTTTTCATTTAAGCAAAAAAAGTGCTTACCACTTTTAGAGGTTAAGTCACGTTTGGAAGTAGTGGTGCTCTAAATACAAATAAAACATGCAATTGAAAAAAATATTGAATAGCCTTAAAAAACAGAGCTTCCCAAACAAAAGTAGAAATAAAAAATGTTAAAATAAAAGTCGGTTTCACGGACTCGTAGGGTACCCCTCCCCTCAATTTTGTTCCATTAAATTAGATTCCCACTTGAATTCCTTTTTCCCAAACAACCAATCCATTCCAAAACACAACCAACTTTTACTTTTCTTTTTCTTTTTCTTTTTTCTTCTTTCAGTTAAATTACATTTTTGTCCCTATCGTTTCGGTTCGACTTTAATTTCTTCCGTATAGTTCTAAAAATTCCATTATAATTTCTATAGTTTTGATTTGATTAAATCTCCCCAGATATATATGTCATTACCGATTGTTAATAGTTTTCTCAGACATAGGAAAGAGATAACAATAAGATCCACTAGTTGTGTGCACAACTTATCTATAGTCAGACTCATTATATCTCTCTACCATGTCTAAAAAAAACATGTTTTATACCAAAAAAAAAAAAATTATTAACATTCAAGAACTATATTTTGAAGGACTAGCAAAATCAAGAACGGAGCAAAGTAAAATTTTGCCTCTTTTAACGAAAATTTTTGGTTCCGTTCTTAAACATAATTCAACTATTAAAGAATTGGTAACATTCCATACGAGTTAAAAGTTTAAATCTTCACCCAACAATTATAACTTATAATGTTATATATATATATTTTAGTTTAACAACATGTGAGGGTGAAAGATTTAAATTCATGATCTATTGATTAAAGAATATGTCTTTAAATAGCCAAATATAATACTTAACTATTCATTGACAAGTAGATATATTCCTGCCAACTACCATAATTTGATAACTATATTAAAATAAATATATATCGATATATATATATACTCTGTTACTGCATTTCTCTCTCATAATATTAGTGCATTGGCAAATAATTTACTTTAAAAAAAAAAACAACAGCTGATATTAGACCAAATTCAATTCAAAGTTGAAAGGACTAAGATGATTAATTTAACAATTTTATTTTCTTTTCTCGTCTTTTACTTTTTCTTTTTCTTTCCAATTATCCATCACGGGTTGCGAAGAAACATGTTTTCGTTTTGGCGCTTCCATAATTCCCCCTCTCTTTCCCTATAAAATATTGTTCATTGCATGCCCATAGAAGATGCCCTTTCTTCTCTTCTACATTAGAGCTCCCACTCACTTCCATGGCAGCCAAAATCCAGCTCGCCATGGCCTCGCCGCCTCTCCAAAACAGAGCACCAAACGTCTCTGTTTTGACCCTCTCCTTCTTCTTTTTCCTTTTGTCTCTGTGCTGCTGCCCGAGCTCCGGCCAGTCGGCGACGGCGTTTGCCTGCGACGCCGGCAGCAACCCGGCCGTGGTGGGTTTCGAGTTCTGCGATTCGTCGCTAGGGTTCAAGGAGAGAGTGGGGGATTTGGTGAAGCGGCTGACGCTGCCGGAAAAGATTGGGTTTCTAATTAACAACGCCGGAAATGTGAGTCGGCTGGGGATTCCAAAGTATGAATGGTGGTCGGAGGCTTTGCACGGCGTCTCTTACGTCGGTCCGGGGACTAAATTTTCAAATGTGGTTCCCGGCGCCACCAGCTTCCCTCAGGTCATCTTGACGGCGGCTTCCTTCAATGCCTCTCTGTTTGAAGCCATTGGAAAGGTATCACAAACTATGCATCTCTCTTTCAACAATGTGGGACATGAAAATGCCCCTTCCATTTTCCTGTAACATTAACACACTCTGTTTTTTATCTGCAAGATGTGTTCTTCAGCATAGCAATAGGACTCGGAATTATGACTCACTGAGTTTGTGTACATAACTCGGAGCTAATATACGAATAGAGCCTTGAATATGAAAAATTTTAAGGTTTTAAAATGCACTTTCTGTTTGTTAATGCAGATCGCATTTGCATAGGAAGAAAATGATGAGTCTTTGTTTGGTGGGATGTATAATTTTTTTTTCTTTGAAAAAAAAAAAACCCACTTGTCTGTGAGAGAGAATTTTTTTATAAATTATCTTTCTGAAGGTGGATGCTGAAGTGGGATCAATCAATTGAGGCAAAACTGAAGTCTATCAGTCTTTTTCCACCAAAAAAAAAATCTTATTCTTTTAGATTATTTCCACCTCATTTTCTGTCAGAAAAGTAGATATTAGATTACCTTCAATTGCTGCTACTAGGCACGTTATGTGGAGGTGGGTGGAAGATTTTTCAGAAACTTGTTGCCTTCGAGAAGAGAGAGAAAGAAGAGAGAGAGAGAGAGAAATTGAAACAGTTGAATAAAAAGCTAAATAATTGCTAGGGAAAAAATGGCAGTTGTTGACCTACTGGAATACAGACACATTAACTTTGTACACAAATTCAAGAATTTTTCAAGACTTTTTGATGGTTCCAGCTCAAAAGAAAGATCTTGATTCAGACATTACAAACACTGCCGACAAGGCAACTCACATTTTTTTTTTCTGGATAATCTAAATGGAAAAAGGATGATAAAAAAAAAAAGGCAAAGCACCCACCAAGAATGAAGAACACAAGAGCAGTAACTTGGAGGGAGATTAGATTTGAAATGAGCGCATTTTTAATTGTTGATTGGTGCAGGTAGTTTCAACAGAGGCAAGGGCCATGTACAATGTGGGATTAGCAGGACTTACCTATTGGTCGCCCAATGTCAACATTTTCAGAGACCCCCGATGGGGCAGAGGCCAAGAGACTCCCGGTGAGGACCCTCTGCTCTCCAGCAAGTATGCCGCCGGTTACGTTCGAGGCCTGCAGCAGCGAGACGACGGTGACCCCGACCGCCTTAAAGTTGCCGCCTGCTGCAAACACTATACCGCCTATGATTTGGATAACTGGAAAGGCACAGATCGTTATCACTTCAATGCTGTGGTAACAATAAGTCACTTTCACTGTGAATTCTCTGAGTTTGTGAAACGTGGGGTTTTTTTGAGGGTTCGTTTCTAAAGGTGGCTTTGTTGTTTTGAGTGAAGGTGACGGCGCAGGATTTGGAAGATACATTTCAGCCGCCGTTCAAGAGCTGTGTGATCGATGGCAATGTGGCGAGTGTGATGTGTTCTTACAATCAAGTTAATGGCAAACCAACCTGTGCAGATCCAGACCTCCTTGCTGGGGTTATCCGTGGCCAGTGGAAATTGAATGGGTATGCTTATTTCTTCTCCTCTTTGGTTTCTTTCTTTTGCCCCTGAAAAAGAGAACAAAAATGAACTTGTTACATTTTGGTTAACTTACCAATGTTATCTATAATTGTGAATGTCGTGTGAATTTAGTCCTAAACTTTAAAAGGTTAATTATGACTCTATCTAGTTGATCAAAAGGTTGGAGGTTCAAATCCTAACACCCACACGTTGAAACTAAAAAAAAACTTATGACTCTATCTAATCATTCTCGTTAACTTTGTTAGCTCATAATGTGACATGCATAATAAACAAACTTTTGCTAATTTGACATGGTGTTACAAACAAATGGAAGAAATAAGTGGATAGTTGGATTGAATAAAATGACAAAGTCTACAAAAAAAAAATGATACTTTCTTCAGAAAGAAAGTAGGCTGTATAGGTCACTTTTTATTTTGTCCAGCTTATACTTCTTTCTACATTTGTCTTTCATGTTGTATCAAATCATCTAACATATCTAAAAGATATAACACATCCTAATCTAGTTAACAATATTAATGGCAAAAAACTAGATGGAATCAATAGAACTAAATAGCCACCACCTTGGAAAACTAAATTTGTAATTTTGGCTAACATTTTCCATCAACATTGGATAATTGCAGATACATAGTTTCGGACTGTGATTCAGTAGATGTGCTTTACAATTCACAACACTATACCAAGTCGCCTGAGGAAGCTGCAGCTAAAACTATATTGGCAGGTAAATCATACACTACAATTAGTTTCAGAAAGAACATGGTCCAAGTTTGAATACGAATGGTTTTTCTTTTATTAGGATTTTCAGTGTTCTCATGTATAGAACTTGAAAGAATAGGATTCAATGAGATTGGATACTTTCTCAAACAACGGTTAAATTGTGCCAATTTTAACAGGGTTGGATCTTGACTGCGGCGATTTTCTCGGAAAACATACCGAAGCAGCAGTAAAGGCAGGCTTGGTGAACGAGGCAACCATTGATAAGTCGGTTTCTAACAATCTTCTAACTTTGATGCGGTTAGGCTTCTTTGATGGCAATCCCAGCAAGCAGATTTATGGAAAGCTTGGTCCAAAAGATGTTTGCACACCAGAACATCAGGAGTTGGCCCGGGAGACTGCAAGGCAAGGCATAGTTTTGCTTAAAAACAGCCCAGGATCTCTGCCCTTGTCTTCCTCTGCAATCAAGTCTTTGGCAGTCATTGGCCCAAATGCAAATGTCACAAAAACCATGATTGGAAACTATGAAGGTACTATATTTTCTCAAACTTCATCTTCCAATCTGATCGCTAACTTGATCTGCTAGTTGAAAAAATCAATCTATATTTTGACTTCATTATCACTTTGCAGGCACACCATGCAAATATACAACTCCTTTACAAGGTCTATCAGCTGTAGTATCCACCTCGTATCAGCCTGGCTGTGCCAATGTGGCTTGCAGCTCTGCACAGCTAGATGAAGCAAAGAAAATAGCAGCATCAGCAGATGCCACAGTTCTCGTAATAGGATCAGATCAATCAATAGAAGCCGAGAGTCGTGACAGAGTCGACCTGAATCTTCCAGGACAGCAGCCACTTCTAATCACTGAAGTGGCCAAAGCATCAAAAGGACCTGTAATTCTTGTCATAATGACTGGAGGAGGCATGGATGTAACATTTGCCAAAAACGATGACAAAATAACTAGCATCTTATGGGTTGGTTTCCCCGGCGAAGCGGGGGGTGCTGCCATAGCAGATGTAATTTTCGGGTGCTTTAATCCAAGTAAGTCGACTTCTAAACGCTTAAACATCCTCCAACCACAGAATTCAGTTTATTTAACTAACTAACATGGAGGAAACAATTAACTACTGTGAATATGAAGTAGCAAAATTTCAAAACTCACCGAAGCAATGCATCAAACAGGTGGTAGACTACCCATGACTTGGTACCCACAATCATACGTAGAGAAGGTCCCAATGACGAACATGAGAATGAGGCCAGATCCTTCGAAAAATGGATATCCAGGAAGAACTTACAGATTCTACACAGGCGAAACAGTTTATTCATTTGGGGACGGATTGAGTTACTCCGATTACAAGCATCACCTCGTCCGAGCCCCAAAGCTCGTATCAATCCCCTTGGAAGAAGCCCATATTTGCCGCTCATCAAAATGCCACTCGCTCGACGTCGTCCAACAGAGCTGCCAAAACATGGGATTCGATGTGCATCTGAGAGTGACAAACGTCGGACAGAGAAGTGGAAGCCACACAGTTTTTCTGTATTCTTCACCGCCATCTGTGCACAATTCGCCTCGGAAACACCTTCTGGGCTTCGAAAAAGTGTCTCTCGGAGCCGGCGGAGAAACGGTGGTTCGATTTAAGGTGGATGTTTGCAAGGATTTGAGTGTGGTCGACGAAATTGGAAGCCGGAAAGTTGCGTTGGGACTTCATGTTCTCCATGTAGGAACGTTGAAACACTCGTTGAACGTTAGGGTTTGAATGAGAAGAGCCGCCCAGCTCCTCCGCCACCGCGCGCGGTGGCCAATTCTGATTTGTTTTTCTAATGCATTTTGGTAGGAGGGAAAATCAAGCTGTAAAATAAGTTGAGAGAGTTGTAACAATTTTCTCAATTTTTATTTGAGATTACACAGATTTGATGGAAACTTGGAAAAAGGGGAGAAAAATCTTCAAAGCTCTTCGCATTTTTTTTTTTTAAAAAAAAATGTGTAAAGTAAAATGAAGGTCTGTTTGAAGATCCCGTAACTCCCTCTCGTTTTTTTATAGATTTTTTTTTTTAATAGCTTTTTTCTTTTTAGAATTTTTTTTGTTTGAATTCATTTTGTTTTTAGAATTTAGTATTATAAATGTGAGTACCAATTCAAATGTTCGATCTATATGGGAGGTATTAATGCCTTTGTATGACAACTGATACTAAAATTTCAAGCTTTGATTATAACTTTCATGGGGGAAATTAAACATAAAGTATGATGCATTACTTTGCCAAACCGAGCAATTGGTTAAGGCATAATACATTCAATTAAAAGGTCGTAGGTTCAAATTTTCAACTCTCACATGTTGTTCAACTCAAAAAAAAAAAAAAAATACATTGCTTCAAAAATTTAGCTTTAGAAAAAAACTTCCTGTTTAAATCTCTTAGTCCCTAAACTTCTAAAGTTTCTTTCATTTTGGTCTCTCAACTTTTAAAATGTATGTTTTGGTCATTCTACTTTCAAGTTCGTTATATAATTTTGTCAAAATGTCTATTTTTGTCCCTAAATTTTCAAAAAGTAATCATTTTGGTTCTTGTTATATAATTTTGTCATCTAATATTTATTTGTTCAATGTTTGTATTTAATCTATGTGGCTTAAATATATGCCCACATTAACATGCTTATAAATATATTTGAATCTATGTCATTAATTTGTTAAAAAAAAAAAAACTAAAATTGCTACTTTTTTAAAAATTTAGAGACCAAAATAGAATAAATCTAAAAGTTCAGAAACCAAAAGAGATATTTTGAAAATTTAGGTATCAAATGGAACAAATTTAAAAATTTAAGAACTAAAATAGGATTTAAACCAAAAATTAATTACAGACGAAGATTTGCCAACTGAAGGAGATCAAAATAGAATGTTAAGAACAGGCAATTCTAAATATTGGGCCAATGTGAGCATCATTTAAGAGATAAAAGACATTAATTCTTCCTCTTGAAGACTG
Organism: Telfairia occidentalis; assembly: GCA_026257165.2. Lineage (NCBI taxonomy): Eukaryota > Viridiplantae > Streptophyta > Magnoliopsida > Cucurbitales > Cucurbitaceae > Telfairia > Telfairia occidentalis. The sequence goes on from JAOANK020000003.1 coordinate 855,748, forward strand.
GAAATTTCAATCCCCACCCTCATTGAAATTGTAATGTAGTATATACATGTAAATGTAAGTGTATATATACATATATGTATATGTATATGTACAAAATCTATTTTCAAGCAGTTGAAATTTGCAAGTGATCATATATTCAATTAATATTAGTGTTGTGTCAATTGAAACTGCACAAGTCAAACCCTAAATAATCATTTATTTCAAGATCAAAAAGTAGAAATAGAGATTTAGATGACGTAAATACATGGCTAGACTATCTAATGCTCAAGATTAAAGTGACTAAAAACCACAAACTCTCATTATCAAGATAGAGACTTTATGTACTATATATATATGTTTGTTTTTAATTCAACATGTGGAGGTGGGAGAATTTGAATCTATGATCTATTGGTAAAAAATAATGCTTTTAATCAGTTGAGCTATGCTCGATATGACATTTTATGTACAATATTTGTTTTCTTTATTTTTTTCCTCACCAATAAAAAAGATACCTATAATATAAGCTTTTAAAAGAGTTTTAAACATCCCATAACTACTTTACTATAAGAAATTGAACGTTACATCATTAGTTGGCCACTTAATCTCCAACTACCTTAGATTTCAAAATTTTCAAAATTGTATTGAAATGATAAATTATTATGATAATAAAATTAATGAGAAGATGTGGTCAACATTTTCCACTCGATCACACTATGAGTCATTATCTCTAAGTTACTTTTGACTCTTTTTATTTTAAGAATTAAATAACTTTAGACTTAAACTAACAAATTCTATGATTCTAAGCTTCCAAGAATTTCAAATTCATCAAGAGCAAAAGCTTTAAAAGAACCTTATGGACTAAGATCCAAAATAATAATAATAATAATAAATTAATTAATTAAAAAAAACTTCAATAATGAGGACTTTTTTTTTTTTTTAATTTAAACATAGCACAGGGGATAAGATATCTACTACTACTACCATCACAAAAGTCGATAGTTCGATCTCTCAATCCTGCAATGGTCGAACTAAAAAAAATTATTAGCTTTTTATAGAAAAAAAATTAATATAATTACTAATGTAGTCCATTTATATTTAGTCTAAATAATATTTTAAGCCCATATACGTTAGTCGACCAGTTAATTAAAATGTAATTTTCTAAATCCCTTTGAGGCTCCGAATGATAGGGGGATTTACTATGTTCGGTATAACTTTTTTAAAAAAATGATTTTAAGTAAAATATTTATTATATAAGAGTTTTTGGGAGAAAATTATTAAATACTTGATTTAAAAAAGCTTTAAATGTATTTTATATGTTTTTACACACTTTCAAATTATTTTTTATTATTAAAAATTCTAAAAAAACATCTTTAATTAGTTAAAAACACTCTTCAAAATTTTAATCAAATACTATTAATTTTGAAAAAAAAAATACTTTTTTTCTATCCATAAATAGTTTAAAATTCATACCAAACACACCCTTAGTGTTTTTGCTAGTCCGATTAGGTTGCCTTTGTGCTTGGACAAAGCTATTGATGGTTGTGTCAACACCTACCTTTTGCTCATGTTTGTGTGGAGGTGGTTGTTGAGGACTCCGTCACTAGCTCTATTTAAGTCCGTGTCCACGAGACTCATTTTGTTATTCTATATTGAGACTCATAGAAATCCCATAAATGTAGTCGATGTCGAATCTCCGATCATTTTGATGCCACATGTGCAACCTCCAAAGAGACTTCGGTGTAGGTTTTAAGTAATTAAAGAGTAGTAGATCATGGAATGTGGTAAAGAAAGTGTCAAGGTACCTGCAAGAAATGAATGATTTATCATATGCTTAGTTATAGAAGAACTGATTATCTTAAGGTGATTGGATATTCAGATTTAGGTTTAGAATTCGCCAGATTTGTGGATATAAAAAAAAAAAAATCACATTTTACTATTTGTTTCTAGTAGTTGAAGAGAAGCAATTACAGGGAAGAATGTGAAACACTATATTATTGTTGCATCCAATATGGAAGTTGATTTGTAGTACGCTTTAAGCTACAATTCATGGTTTATAGCTACAAAACTCTATTTCACTTTAGAATTATCGACAGTATTATCAAGTCACTGAAATTTTGTTGTGATAACTTTGCACCGATCTTCTTTTAAGAAAACAATAAGTATTCAAAAGATGCTAAACACATGGAATTGAAATATTTTGCCGTTAAAGAAGTTAAAAATAAAGAGTGTCAATTGTCCATCTTAAGCACCAACTTAGTGATTGTGAATCTGTTGATAAAAAGATTGGGACCTGAGATATTAAAAAAATATGGCGAAGGTATGAGCATTATTGATACACTATGATTATATAATTAAATATTTGTCACTCTGAGCTCATTTATATATTGTTTCTTATTTTCTTTTATAACACTTGTTTCATACCCCACATGTTCTTGAACTCAAACCAAAAAAAAAAAAAAAAAAAAAAAAAAAAAAAAAAAACAATTGT
>JAOANK020000003.1:897914-911852 GCA_026257165.2 Telfairia occidentalis
CCGCCGGAGATAGAGGAGAAATCGGTCTACAAGAGGTTAGTGATCTAAACTCTATTTTTCTCCTTTATAAGCATGATCTTCCTTATTTAATTTTGAGCTAGTTAGAGTGTATAGATCTTTAATTCCGCTGCGCATGCATCTTGATGTATCCTACAAGGGTGACATTGTAGCTCCTAGCGGAGAGCCATCGACACTGGGCAACTCTTCTACAATGGCCGAAGCGGGTGTTGTTCAACTAGTGAGTAGTGATTGTGCAGAAGGCGATAAAGGTACACCCTTGGCTCATGTATTCGTGCTTTCTTATATTTGCATTTTACTTTAGTGCGTGTTGGTGCTGTAACTTTGCATTTAGCTATGGGATGGATATTTTGCTAAGTTGTCTTAGGCTGTTATCTAAATCATCGTTGTACTTCTACTTAACTCCTCCCTTGGAGACTAATGACGACAGTCATCTCATATTATTGCTTTCTCTCTAGTTGGCTACGCGCGCCTGCTCGTTGCCCAGAACCTTGGCCCTTTGTTAAGGGTTCATCTGACGGCCATCACGGGGCATCATCCTTCTATATAACGCACCCTTGATTCTTTCTTCTTTTCATCCCCCTTTTAAAGAAAACTCTTTTCACACCTGAGTTGCTTTTCCTGTCGAACCTCCTCTAGCGTCATGAGTTCTCCCCACACGAACTACTCTAGAGGTAGCATTGGTGGAGGTACCCACTATTCTAATCTTGAAAGACTATTTGATTCGGAGGGTGGTTTCTCATTGGGCTTTGGGCTGGATCGGCACATGGCTGATTTTAGTGAGACCCTTGTTCTGCAAGGGGAACAGGGAACAGGGTCTTCAAGGGCTGTTCCCCCACATCCCCTTCCATCGACTGGAGAGGCCTTTTCTTGCCCGGTGATCTGGGCATTGGAGGCGATGGTGCATTCTTGCGGCAACCCAGCGGCGAATCTTGAGTTAACCACCTAGGCGCCGTACCGGGGTGTTCTCGGCGTGCGAGACGTCTTTGATCGTGCCAACAGGGTGATGCTGGGGCTTCTAGACTACAACACAACATGGCAACCAAGTTTGGATCTTTTAATAGAAAGAACAAAAAAATAACATATAGATCCAAAAATCTTCAAGTTTTTAACAAAAGGTTTTTTACCAAACCAGGCTTCATAAGGAGTCTTGCCACCAACCGCCCTTGTAAGTAGTCTATTGAGTAAGTAAATAGCAGTTGGCGTGTTTGCATATCTCACTCATATACTTCTAACTCCAAAGCCGCTAGTCGAAACTCACGATGCAACCCCGACTTCTAGGGGCATGGCCCGGGGCCGCATTTGTCTCCCACTGAGCTTGTCACTGACACTGCCGACAACATTGTTCCATTTTCTTGTACTTGAGCCTCAACTAGACTCTCTGAGCACATCCTTATGGTGTGTTAGGTGATGCACCATCCTCTTGGTCGCATCACGACACTTCTCTCTCGACCCTCAACTTGGCCGGATGGGTGACACCTGCACGTATCGTCACTACTTGACTGCTTAGGGGGAGTCACAATCTCCTTTCTTCTAGTACGATTGTGACACCATGCACGCACCTGATGCGCACATGATCATCATACTCAAATCATATGGTCCAAATTAACTTCATTTTAAATTTGATTTTACTCCAAATTTCTCTATTTTCTAAACCATTCTTCTTCTCCAAAAATAATCTAACAATTTTATCATTCTCAATTTCTTTAAAACCATAAAGCTCCATTGTTGCTCTTTCTCCAAAGCTCTCAATTTTTTATTTTCATCTTCTTCTTGTTAGAGATTTATTACTGTGAGGATTGAAACTTTTTGTTGTACCAAATTTGTAAATCTACTCTATTCAGATATTTTATTGAGTTTGTTCTTAAATTCCAAAATTCTTGTAAGAGTTTCTCTTTAATCCATTAAAAAAAGTATTGTAACGGTTTGATTCTCAATCATGGGAAGAATCGTGTTTACCAGTTGGACTTTGAGCCGTGGAAAGAGTCAAGAAATTTTAATCAAATTCTCAAGACGTGCTTGGGGAGTGGAGTAGATTGAGTTTGACTGAACCACTATAAAATTACGGTGTTTTTTTTCTCTAACTCTCTTCTATTTAAATTTTGCAATTAATTTAGAAATTTCTTGCATTATCTAAATTGTTATTAATTATTGTTGAGATTGATAGCATGTATTTTCTCATTTTTTTTATCAATTTTGTTTATGAAATTAATTAGGGTTCTTGCTCTTAAAAAGTTTATTAATTTATTAATTTGGACCCACTTAGGAAAAATTTATATGGTTCTTAATTAAATTCACCGCCCTCTAGGGTTTCCATACCGATCCAACAAAAGCTGCTTTCCCTAAAAATATTGAGAAAAATGCATAGAAAAGATAAATTGGCATGAGAGACTTCTAAGTCAGTGTTGATTTTTCATTTGAGTAATGCAATGTCATTTTGCTGGGGAGTACCAAGACAAGTATATTGATGAAAATGCCTTCATTTCAAAAAATCTCTCAAATATTCATTGAAATATTCAGTCTTATAAATGAGTTGAGTGTAAAATGCTTATTTTGGTTTGGAATTCAGTGTCAATCATATTGTAAAGATGTATAAAAAGATATTTCACCCCAATTTTTTTTTTTTTGTTAGCAAATAAACTCAAGATAAACGTGTCTAATTGATGAGCAGAAACCCACAATGCAAGCATATACGATCGCTGGTAGTAATACACAGTCAAGGTCGATTCTATAGAGGCTAATGTATGTGAATTTTAGAGACATTAAGCACAATTACACTAACAAAAAAAGATTAATGAGCTTTAAAAATCTCATTAACTAAGACCTCGTTTACTTACTTGGAGTAAGAATAAAAAATGGGCAATCTAATTCCCTCCAAAAAAGAATGTTCAATCTCATTCTCATTTTTAATACCATTAGGTCTACACCATTTTCTTTAATTATTTTACATATTTTACCCTCTCTCTTCTTTACCTCATGGTAACATAATTGAATGTTTGAAATAGAATTAAATGTTCAAGGACCAAGATGAAATTTAAACCAATGAGAATAAAAGGTGGGATCCACCCAAATTTAGGAATCTCATTCCCAAAAAATGGGCAATCTGATTCCCTCCAAAAAGGAATGTTCAATCTCATTCTCATTCTTTATACCATTAAGTCTACACCATTTTCTTTAATTATTTTACATATTTTACCCTTTCTCTCGTCTTTATGTCATGCTTTCATCTTTAATTTTAGGATTATTTTGAGCAAACTAATTTGGAGTTTTTCCCCTCTTCAAAACTCACCGTTTTTCTTTTAGATATTTACAATAATGTTCATAAATAGAAAATACTTAATTTTTAAAAAATATCATTATTTCATTTGAGTATATGTGTTTGAATTATGTTTGTGATGTTATTAATATAATTTATATATTTTAAACCGTTTATATCAATATAGTATATTATAATAATCTCATAATCTATTATGCATCATTACAACCGTTCTTAAATTTATAATTATTTAATTTTAAATTAAATTGGTAAGATAATATTTATTATTAATGAATAGCATAACAATAATAAAATTGAACAATGCTCTCTATTAATCATTGTTCTTCTCATAAAAAATATACCAAATTTTTGTAGGTTAGTATGTTAATTATTATTAACTAATATTACATTTGTAAAGATAAAATTTATTATTATTATATAATATAATTTAAATTAGAATTAGAACTTAATATAATAATTACTACAGTTTTTTTTAATTGATTAGAAATATAAAAAAGTATTCTAGTAATCATCATTTGTTTTATTCTTATTCTAGATGAACGTATACATCATGAATGAATTTCTAATTCTAATTCTAAACAACTCTTAGTAAATGACATCCAATGATTAAAATATCAATCGATATGTCAATATATCCAATGATCAATCGATATCTTTAATATTTGTATAAATATCTGTGAAACGTAAAACAGGGCATACTACAATAAGCAAAACTTCCACTAATTATCACATGGGACTAAATCAAGAAACAGCAAGGCAAGTTAATAGACACAACTAAGCAATTTACAAACTAAAAAAGATCTAAAATAGTGTGAGCCGGAAAGGGTTTTGCTTATTTTTGCGCAATTACTATGATGATGCTATAGCAATGAATGCAGCATAGATATATAGCAGAGAAAATATTCAATTCGGATCCAATAAACCTTATCAAATTCTTGCACCTAAATCTCAATACCAAGTTAAATATATGTGGCATAACAACCCCGTACTACGGAATTCTTTTGAAGCTCAATTTCGCACAAATACAAACTTAGAATGTATGTCTAAACCCTAATCATTTCTTCCTATTAAGCATAAATTATTTGCATATCATTTGTGTCATTTCACCAACTCTCAATCCTTTCAGTGTTAAGAAATAGCTTATGTTTTACATAAGGTGATCAATCTTAAATAAGAATTTGAAATAAATACCTACAAATGACTATATAACCATAGAGTTGCATTCAAAAAGGGTCAATCAAACATTTAAATCCACAAATTCCAGCTTTAAAAAGCTTAGTCCATGATTCTTACAAAGAAAATAAACCGGAAGAGAAGTCACTACTCATAAGCATTTCGGATTCAGATTAAGATTCACAAAGTACCATCTCTAAGAACAACTCAACCCAGCTAGAATCTCAAAAAAATTAAGAGCAAATATCACAGAGAAATTAAATCGGAAGTTATTAAAAGAAGTTAATTGTTGCGAACAATATAATGGCTTAGAATATACAAAATAATGTATTTTTGGAATATTGTTCATATTTATTAAATCAGATTATTAAAGAATAACATGAACGATGGTAGTTAAAAGAAAAATGGGTTTAGACCTCAAAAGGTATTATGACTATAACTTCATACCATCCATTTATGCAAATACATGTTAGGATCGAAGTACTTACTCAATGCTTTAGCCCTAGTTTGGAGATAGGTCAAGCAAAAATTATGTTACTGCCCAGATATAATAGCTCAGCTTGTGAAGTTTTTAGAATATTATATGGCATTCGAGTTTCTGGGTGATTTGGAAGGTGTTCCAAATGAGAAATTATCAAGGTAATTCATGAGATATAAAGTGGACAATTTTAAGGAATTTAAAATCAAGAGGCACCATAAACCTTCTTGAATTCGTCGTAAAAATGAAAATAGAAAGTGGGTAATGATCCGTTCATCTCTCTCGTTTACAAGACCTATAAAATGAAATACAGAAATCATTGCAGGCAACGAGTACTGTTGTGGTCCAACATCGGCTAATTTTATTGGTATCAACAAAATCTACCAGATCTCGTCCTTTTTTTTCCGTGGGATGGTAACAGTATTGAAGCAAATAGATGGTATCTACAGATTCAGAAAAGCTTGTAATAACTATGAACACGGTAGAAAACGACATACGCAAGTGAGCTTATTTTCGATCATCTAAGGCACAACTTCTTACATCTGGCAAATCAGTTTGAGAAACTTTTCGGGTAGAAAGACCAAGCTTAGTCCCGACGCAAACCAAGGTTTCTAGTGATCTGGAACTATTTGCTAACAGGTCTTCATCTATCTGGATTGAGTCCTGCACAACAATTTGCAAATGAACTTCACAAATTTGTTATACATAGTTGGTAAGAGGGAAATAATGGAAGTGTTCATGATTTAAAACTAAATTCCAGAATAAAAGAGAAACTATTAATTAATTAATTATTATGAGAATTTTTTTTGTTTTTGTTTTTTGTTTTTTTTTTTAAGAAACTATTAATTTATATGCAGTTATATTACTCTGGATCTTTGTTTATACAAGGAAAAGATTATTTGATATGATAATAGGAATGGAAACTAACAACTTCAGGGGAGAGTACAAATGAGAGAAAGAAAAGAAAAGAAAAGAAGTGCATAGAGCTAGAGCACAAGTCAAGTATTATAGGCTGCACTAAAGATGTGAGGTCAATGAAGATTTGGAGAGTGAAGTGGTTTCACGTTTATATTCATAGCCACGCTTGATCGAATTAATTGATCCATGCTATTTGTAGGTTCTGATAAGAGTGGAAGAATTCTAACGGAAAAATCGCAAACAAGTACTCCAAAAATCTAACTCAGAATTAGAAATTTTTAGTGATTAAACATCAATTATGATTTGGTGCGACTTGAATCTCATCATTTTATGAGGAACACATACCAATTTGAGGAAAAACTAGGCATGATGTTGTAGCAGGACTAACTGGCCAGGCCAGGGACAAATGCAACGACCAACTGAACAAAAGATACTAGAAACCAATTTTGTGGCGACTTTCAATTCAAGAAGGTTTGTGTTGCTGAAATTTGAACAATTATATCACTCGCCTTCCCACTCTTCTAAAAGTCAACATATGGCATAAATAAACCGAAGCCAAAACCGACCAGTCGGTATCCTTAAAATGGAAACCAACGGTTTTTCATTTCTGAAAAATATCAACCTGCCAACCGGTCGATTCAGTCGGTCGGTTTCCCTCCAAACCATCAATTTTTTTATTTTCTTTTGTTCAGTGATGAATGGCCAGAAGGTGAGGCGAGGGAATGCAGAGAAGGTACAGAGGGGTTGCGTGCGTGGGTCTTCCAAAATAATATTATTTTAAAAAAAAAAATTGTTATGTGTGCTGAATAGTTTTCAAAATAATATTATTTTAAAATTCTTTTTGTTATGCATGCGTGAATGGTTTTCAAAATAATATTATTTTAAAGTTTTTTTATATATGCGCGCATAAATGTTTTTAAAATAATATTATTTTGAAGGTTTTTGTTTGTTTATGCATACGTGGGGTTGTCTATTTCCCTCATCAAACATCTGCCAAAGGTATTATATTAGGTTTTTTTATAAAAAAAAAATTGTGGTCGGTCGATCGGTTTATGCATGAATCGGGCCCACCGACTGGCCGACATGTCGGTTTTTCATTTGGAAAAACTGACGCCAACCGTCCTCTTATGTAAACTGACTGACCGACATCAGTTTGGTTGGTTTCGAATGGTCGGATCAGTTTTGTGGAGTTTTATGTTCACACACAGCTTCAACATCTCCTTTAATACTGGTATCTCATGTGAAATAGATTTCAACCTTCACATGATTGGTAAGTAGTAATTGAATTAATGAACATAGAGAACAAAGATATAAATTACCAGATATGCATTGAACACATACCTTTTCAAACACACAAATTACAGTACTTCCGCCGAAAGAGAAATACCCAAACTGCAGAAAGAGGGCATCAATTAGATGATAAGACATTGTATGTACATATAAGTAAGATATCTAACGTAAATTTCTGTACCTCTTCTCCTTTCTTTGCACAATCTCCTTTCCCCTTTGAGAAGGTTATGCTGCCAACCATCGTAGCTCCAATTGCTACAAAAGCAACCTATAATTGACGGCGACAGTCTTCGTCAAAAGAATAATGTGGTATTTTTGTCTATCAATGTTGACAGATAAGAGGTCAGGAAATATAAATTTGCTAAGCACCAAATGTAGCTGACAGATAAGTCTGTATAGGCAGAGTTTAAAGCTCTAGGACAAGTTACTATAGCTGAAAACAATGGAAGAAATTAAGCCAATTTAACAAAACTTGCAGCCCAATTATAATTATAAATTATTTGACAGGATTGAATGGAGCATGAATTATCTAAAAGTAAATCTGAAAATAGAAATTAAGTTCATGTTTGAGTGACATGAATGAGAACATCTTTAAACCTTGCCGAAATCAGAAGATGAAATTATAGCTACTGATCGCTTGTTCTCTGTGAAGACATTGCAATACTTGCTATTGACAGCAATTGGATTAACCTAGCAAGAAAAAGAACGAGTTTAACGGAACATGTAAGATCTGAAATTATGCTTTAAAAAACAAAATAAAAAGGGAAGCAAATTTTATATGTATTTGATACACATACAGTATATAAGCATCCAGGTATGTCTACAATTTGTTCAATGAATCCAGAGACTGGAAAATGGAAGCGATGATAATCCTGAAACAGAGTAAAGCCTGCTCAGATTATAACAAGTGATAAGATTAAATACATTGCCCTGTAATGAATGGAGAAAATAGGCAGAATACCTGTGGTGCCAAACGAAATATCACCAATGTCCCATCAGTAAAAGCATTCGCACATATGTCTGGCCCTAGAAGACCTTTAACCGAAAACTTCCGCCCCTAATAGTAGACAATAATTTCAGATGATAAACTTCCAATTACCGATCCTTGCAGCAGAAATAAAGAAAACCCAAAAGGTATAGACTGTCCATTTCTGTATAATCACTATTTGAAATTTCATTAAAAATTTATGAACAAAGAAATCCCCCAAATAATATTATAAAACAACTTCCGTTTACACGGAAATATCTGTAGAAATGTTTTCTTCCAAGTAGGTCTTAATATATTACGCAAATGGATTATCAAAGAATTTTGTTCACTTCCTGGTAAAGCATTCAATTTCAATCCAGTACCATGATTTGATTAGGTTTTCACGAGAAATATTTTTAAGACTTCAGAATACAATTTCTATTATGCTTGGCTGAAAGTTTTGCATGATTCCAATTAACTGTGATTTCATTCGTCCACGACAAGGAGGGTGTTTAAAGAAAAAGAACATTGTATCCAGCTCCCTACCAAATTTTGCACTTTTGGTGACAGCAAGGAAATGATTTTTGTTAGAGTATATTTATGTAAATAGGAACCTTATTAGTTTTATTGTCATTTTACAATTATTAGTGTAGGACTTTAATATATATCTATATATAGAATGAAATGAGTTATTCTCCCTATGATATTAGAGCACTAAATATTTTCCTAGGACGATTTACGAATTTGTGAGCTAGTACAATTTTGTGCACTATTAGGGTTTGGGATTTAAAACATTACCTTAGAGGGTTTGTTTTTCATTACCATCAAACCCAAGGGAAAGGCTACCTATTGATTAGCAAAATCGAAGAATTCGGCCAGTAAAGCACTTGCGCATGGTCCCACGTGCCACAAGAACCTGTCGTCCTCTACCCTACATGCTAATGCTTGAAGGCGCATGAGTGGCTGGAATCTTCTCCAACCACTGTGGTTTGCTTTTTCTTGGTATTTTTAATTTATCTGTGTAATTATTTTGGTTATTATCTGCTCGAGTTTTAAATAGTTTAAGAAAAGAATTAGAGTTTTTATTGGAAACTCTAATCATATCTATTTTTCAGAGTTTGTGTAGTTATTTGATTTTGATTTTGAGGATCTAGATTAAACTTTGTGCTTCTCCATTCTTCTTTAGAATATGGCAAGGCAAAAGCTCATGATGATATATGAGTTGGTTCAATAGATGACTCAATCCATCTATAATCTATTTAGAAAGTCATTTATTAATTCTGTAGATGAGTTTGCTAAATTTAAATAGTACTACAAAACATTGAAAGCATCTTCATCATTTTCAAACGTCTAATCCCGTTACCACCTTTGCTAGTTTAAGTAACATGAATTATTGTCTTTTTCATCCTCTACTAATGGATCGTAAACTTCAGGTCTATTGAACATATGACAAGTAATCTCAATTTATTTTCCACCATTTTCTCACATCCCTTGCTATAATATTACTTTAGCACATGGATCAAAATCTTATGTTCCTGGATCTAGCATAATAAACTTCACTCTATCTCTTTCTTTCTCATTTGATCTACATTTACCTCAACTTTCTTTTAATTTGATATCCATTAGTAAACTCATTTGTGACCTTAATTGTTTTGTCTCATTCTATCCCAACTATTACTTATTTCAGGATTTTGTGTCGAAGAAGATTATTGGGATAGGACATGATTTTGAATGACTTTATATTTTTTATCAAGTACCAAAAGTTGTTGCCTGATATGGGGTTATTTATTCTTTTAATGCCCATTATCATTCAAGTCATCCACCTCTTTCAGTGTTAATGCCCATTCTCTTTTCAATACCCATCTTTCCGTTGATGCAATTTCCTGGCTTGTTTCTTGGTCAATCGCATGCCTTCATCTGTTCTTAAAGGTGAGACTTCTTGTAACATTTATTTCCAAAAAAAAACCTTTATTTCTTATTGAGCCAAAATATTTGGTCGTAATTGTTTAGCTTGAATGTTCATCTTCATCTAATAAAATTAATCCCTATATTTTTCAAGTGCATTTTCTTATTCTCATGTTAAAAAAAAAGGATATAGATGCAACTGTCCTAGTTTGAACATGTATTTTGTTGGTCCTCATTTTACTTTCTTTGAGAACAAGCCCTTCACTAAATTAATGCCTAGTAGGAGTCAGTAAGAGGATGATGATCTCTTTATCTTTACAAATGTTTCTCCTATACCCTGTCCCGATTCATCTTCGTATCTATCCCAACTCATCTAGCTATTATTCAAGTCTACTCTAGACGGTAACAACCTCAAGGCAACTATCCTGTCCTAGAAGATTCTTCGACATCGTGCCAGGATCAAGTGATGAATTTCTTAATACTCTTCATAAAGGTAAACATACTCGCACTTTTCCTATTTCTTCTTTTGTCTCTTATGACCATCTATCATCTTCTACATGCTCTTTTGTTGCATCTCTTGATTCTATCTCAAATCCTAAATTGTTCCAAAAGCTTTGTCTCGTTCTAGTTGGGAATCAAGCAAATGATAGAAAAGATGAATGGATAATGGTACTTGGAATTTAGTACCTCCTCTCGAAGAAAAGAAAGCTCTCGAATGCAAATAGGTATTTGCAATCCAGGTCAAACTTGATGGAATCGATCATATTGACACTTTTTTCCTCGTGGCCAAATTTAACTTCAGTCAGGCTATTCATTTTCATGGTTGCTTCTCAATGATGGCCTTTTGCATCAGCTTGACATTTAAAATGTCTTTCTACATATTGATCTTCAAGAATAAGATTATAAGAAGCAACCTGTAGGGTTTGTTGCTCTCATAGGGAGAAGATAAAGGTTGTCGTCTTTGCAAATCTTTGTATGGATTTAAATAAAGTCCACGAGCATAGTTTGAATTCAGGCAAGCCCTTGAATAGTTTGGAACAACAAAGAGCAAGTCTGATCACTCAGTTTTCTACCGACAATCTAAGAGTGGTATTATTCTACTTGTTGTATATGTTGATGATATTGTCATCACTAGCAATTATACATCAGACATTTTCTCTCTCAAAACTTAGTTCATAGTCAGCTTCATACTAAGAACTTGGAAATGTAAAAGTATTTCCTGGGTATTTAAGTAATAAGAAGCAAGAAGGGTATATTTATGTTACAAAGGAAAAATGTACCTGATTTATTATCTTAAAAAATTGGGAGTCAAGTCCTGTAGTACTCCAATGATATCTAATTTGCAACTTACAAAAAGGGAGAAGCATTTAAAGATTCTAAGAGATCTCGAAAATTGGTTGGAAATTTGAATTATCTTATAGTGACACGACCAGACATAACTTATTCAGTAAGTATTGTGAGTCAGCATTTGTCTTCAGCAACAATGAGTCATTGGGCTACATTACAACAAACTCTATGATATTTGAAACTGAAAGTTGCACTGAACATGGAATCTTATGTAAAGATTATCGCCCTATTGAGATTGAGTGTTTTTCAAATGCTGATTGGGTTAGATCAAGAGAAGATCGAAGACCGACTCCTAAATATTGAGTTTTTGTCGAACACAATTTAGTTTCATGGAAGAGTAAGAAGCAAAGTGTAGTCTCACAATCAAGTGTTGAATCAAAATACAGAGTTATGACACAATCTGTATATGAAATAATGTGAGTGCATCAACTTTTGATCGAGTTAAAATACTATGTTATAGTTCCGACCAAGTTGTAGCATGACAACCAAGCTGCTCTTCATATTATTCACGAGAAAATACAAGATCCTGTGTCTACTTGGTATGTGAAGAATGGAGGTCAATTAGGAGATATTTTTATAATAGCTTATAATGGAGTGGAGTCTGAGTAGATTACATTTGTAACAAGTTGAGCATGAATAACATAATTGCTCCCACTTGAGGGAAGTTTTTTTTTTCCCTACAAGAAAGTGTTATAGTATATTTATATAAATAGAAACTTATTAGTCCTTTATTGTAATTGTAATTTTACTACCAATAGCTTAGGGCTTCGAAATATGCTAATGTATATTTTACTCTAGTGTATAAATCGAAATGACTTATTCTCCCTAGTTGGTCTTCACATAAACAATTTTTCCTTTTATGTTCTTCCTGCTCAGATTAGTTTATTTTATTAACACATCAGCAACATTAATTGCAATAGCTCAAGCCACCAACAAAAACACAGAACGACTTGGTCATGGAATATGATAGAACAAAAAACCCTCTCTCATTACACAGAGCTCTCCCAGCAGATTATTTGATATTAAGAACATTTTTTCACCTTCGTTCCAAAAGAGAAAAAAGGGATAAAGCGCTGCACACCGCAACCAGGCAAGTATTTCTCTCCTTATATGTGAACAGACTTACTCTACACTCTTTCTTGCAACTCATAAGCCCCCAGATGGTGTATATTCTCTTTGCATCATTTTTGTGCTTAATATAGTCTCTTTGCATCATCATTTTCTACACAGAACGTCCGTTTGACTACAATTTTGTTTTGGTTTTCAACTTCTTGTTTGTTTTTGTTTTCAGTCTTTCCTTTTCCTGTGAATAAAACATCTAGGTAGCGTCTATGTTGGTCAAATGTCAACTAGGGAACCAAGTTCTATCAATTTTCCAACCTTTGAAGAATTATAAACATAATCCATCCACTACCTCTTGTTAAACTACTTTAATGGCAAACATACACATAATTCCGACATCATCAAAGAAGAAAAGTACCTTAATCCACAACCTTAGGCTGTCATCAATTGATTTAAATGCCATTAGTCGGCAATCAGCAGCACATACGGCAACATCATCACATTCCACGTGTGCAACTGGTCTCACACCAGGCTTCAACTCTCTTATAAAGAATTCATTAAATGTCTGAAAATGTGAGAGAAAATATCTTATTGGCAGAAACAACACTACAAATCATTACTCAACAAAGTTGTCAGTATCCAAGCTTAATTGAAAACGCTACTGCTAATGCAGAGGGTGCAGTGGCAGTAGAGTGGCAATGCGTGATTGATACTGGTGCATTTTGCAGCTGAAGCAGCATAAAAAGGAGAGCTAAAGAAATTAACAAAAAAGAAGTTTGTTCTAAGTTTTCAAGTTAAAGATTTATAATGCCAGTGAAGACCAGAAGATCAAGGTAACAGATGTATGAAGGGTTCTACACATGTTGGGTATCACAGCCACCAGTCCAAAAAACTCAAACGAAGTTATGCGTACTTTTTCATTGTACCACAAGGAAGCTACTTTTGGTAGTTCCTGATATATTTTTTTTCCTCTATTTTACTCTTTTGAAAATAACTTTTTTTAATGAAATGGAACTTTGCATTAATAAGTGAAAAGTTGCAACAGTGAAACCTCTTACACAACTCTTAAATCAGAAGAGAAATCAAACAATCTAGCATAAGAATCTAATGTAGCTCAATGAAAATGGAAGCAATTAAATCATGTAGTCAAATATAAGATTGGAATTTAAAATTGTAATTCATAGACGGATAATTGCAAGGAACACTATACTTAAAAACATCCTGGTAGTTTTGGGAGGATATAGTGCATATAGTGGCTTTGGGGGCCTTAAATCTAAAGCCTTTTGTAACTACTCTTTCAATTTTGCCATCCAATTGTGAGCATTCCTATAAGTTCCCAGGTCTTGTAATGTGATGTTTGTTCTCTTCTCTCTCCAATAAAAAAGTTTCCAATCTCTTATCCAGAAAGAAAATTAATAAAATTAAGTTTTTTTTTTTTTGAAAAGAAACCATTTCATTGATGGAGTGAAATGACTACAAGAGAGTAAACCAAAGGTTACAAAA
>JAOANK020000003.1:913736-933453 GCA_026257165.2 Telfairia occidentalis
AATTTTTTCAACATTCTAGAAGTCAAAGAGTTCCAAAAAATTTAATATCCTAATCTGGATATTACTCAAATCAAGTTTGAATACGGCAGATATCATCCAAAGAACATTGTCTTCTTATGCCTTCGATTTGTCTTCTTTGCATGAAGAATGGTGAAGATCACAATCATCTTCTTTTCTCTTGCTAATACGCCCTCATGTGCTGGTATTCCTTATTCAAGATTTTCAAAACTCAATGGGTTTTCCTCGGACTCCCACAATTACTATGACATCACTTTGGACTCTGATGAAATTTTGACTCAGCTCACCTCTTCTCCACCCATGGTAGACAATTGGATTTCTGAAATCTTCAACATTGTCCAAACTCCATGATCCCTCATCGTTGGTCTCGACATCGAATGGCGCCTTAACAATCGCTCTCACGAAAACCCCATCGCCACATTGCAACTCTACCTTGGCCGCTAATGCTTGATTTTTCAACTCATTCATGCCCTGAAAATACTCTGCTCTTTGTTCGAGTTTCTGGATCACGAGTCCTTCACCTTTGTAGGAGTCGGAATCGACGAGGACGTCATGAAGCTCTACTATGACTACAACTTGAAAGTGAGGAAACTAGAAGATCCGAGGAATTTGGCGGAGAATGTTATGGGAAGAAGGAATTTGAAGACGGTGGCATTCAAGAGGTTGGTCAAAGAGGTTTTGGGAAAAGAGATTCATAAGCCAAGAACATGACAATGAGTCGATGGGATCAACAATGGCTTACGCTCAATCAGGTTAAGTATGCTTGTATTGATGTGTTTCTGTCGTTCGAGATTGAGACATCTTTCCAATTGAAACAAAGGAATTTGGGGAATGTTTCCTAGGGTTCTTACGGCTGTTTGATTGATTTTGTATAGCAGATATTGGTTATAAATTTTAGCTTGTTTTTTTTTCCACGCAATGACTTGGAAATATCAGATCTGAACATGGTTTCTTTCCTCAAAATTCAATGGGTTTTCCATGTTTTCCCAAAAAAAAAAACAAATGGGTATTCCATGAAGTTGTAGACGAGAATATATTACATCTTCTCACGGAATTGAAATTTCATTCGAGAGCAAATCGGTTATGGTCAAATGTTGTGAAATCAATTATGTCAAAATTGTGGTTTGAAAAGAATCAAAAAATCTTTGAAACCAAAATCAAATATTGGGCGGAACGGACGTAGTAATTTTTACAGCTTCCCAATGCACCTTTCTTTGCAATTTGTTTTCTCTATATTCTCCTAGCAATATATGTTTGAACTAGGAAGCTTTAATTTTTTTGCAATAATTCTTGTACTTATCTTTATTTTCTTGTAATTGTCCTATATTTTCACTCCCTATAGGAGTTTGTTTTCTTTAAACATTTGTAACCTTTCAATATATCAATAAGAAGTTGTTTCTTGTTAAAAAAAAAAAAGTTATCTTTCCTTGAGTAACAACCAGACAAAAGGAAAATTGGTTTCCTTCTCAAAAGATAACAACATTCACCTTCTTTAGCATTACTTACTATTCTAACTTTCTAAGATAATAATGAATTATGATAACAAATAAGCCATTGCACAGGGGAGATACAATAAGTTTTCTTACAGATATAAGTATTGCAATAGGTTTATATATATTACATTTCAAGCTCTATTCACCAACTAAATCATACCTTTATCCATAAGGGTGAGACCCACTTTCGACTGATAGATAGCTCTCATTGACAAAACAATCTTTCCATCAATTATCTCTTCTACAAGCCTTTTTTTCTGCCGATCATACACCTAAAGAGTAAACGGTGTGAGCTAACAAGCAAAAAGAAAAAATCAAAATACTAAACTGAGGGAAGGATAATCTTACAAAAGTTCAAAAACATTTCCACTAAACCAGTTTAAAAATTGTTTCTTGTTAAACAAAAGTAGTTTAAAACTAAATATTTGGATGAACTTTTACCTGTGTACTGGGCAGAATTATCTCTTTTTTTCCCTTTTTTTACAAGAAACGACTTTTCATTGATAAATGAAAAGATACAAAAATTCAAATTGATACAAACTCCAAAAGGAGTGAAAAGAATATTAAAGATTATAAGAGAAAAATGAAAGTATGCCAATTACAACAAATATCAAAAGGGGAATCATCTTTAAAAGAGTTAGAAAGAGAACACCTAGAAGAAGCCTGAAATTTTGCAATGGCAAAACAATCTTCACAAGACTTGTGCTTTCCTTCAAAAATTCTCAGATTCCTCTCAGCCCATAACTCATAGACAATCGATTTAATGGGATTAATCCAAATTAATCTCCCCTTTTGAGTGAGGAGAAAGGCCACAAAGAAGCTGAAGCAAATTACTCTTTGAAACTTCATCAAAAACCCAGCAAATATTAAAGGACTTAAACACAGAGAACCATAAAGCACGGCAAATGAGAATGGCCTTCTGAAGCATTGAAGCACAAAAAGCACACGGATGGTTGCAGTATTGAAGACGGCATCTTTCTCTGAAGAATATCCAGTATTAAGACTCCCAAATAACACAATCCAAGATAGAACATTAACCTTTCTTGGAGAATTAGACTTCCACAAAACTGAGAACAAATCCTTATTTAATAAAGGAGCCACCAAGAAGGATTTTGAAAAAGACTTAACTGAACAAATTCCAGATTGATCCAGACGCCATCTCATAATATCATCAGCCTCCTTTAAATTAACCTGGGATGGTAAAGAAAGCAAGGAGGAGAACTCCTTGATTTCACCTTCCTTAAGGCTTCTTCAGGTCTCAATATGCCAAGAAACAATAGAAGAATTTCAAGCATCAGCAATGGAGCAACCCGGCTTGGAAACCACTTTGAATAAATTAGGGAAAGAAATAGCCAAAGAAGAATCATTCAACCAACTATCTTGCCAAAAAGAAATTCGTTTGCCATTACCCACAGAGAAATACACGTAAGGCCTAGCAATTTTCCACGCATTAGAGATACCTTGCCAAGGGCACTTGGAGCTCACTAGGGATTTAATACCAGAATTCTAGTTGAAGGGATCAGCACCATATAAGCTTTTAATGACCATATACCAAAGAGTATTTGGTTCAGTTGCACAACGCCACCCCCATTTTGCTAAAGCGCTTTATTTCTCCTTTTAAATCCGCCAATTTCAAGACCACCAGCTTCCAATAGAAGCGAAGTTCTATTCCACCGTACTAAATGATTTAATGGCCCATCCAATTTACCATCCCAGAAAAAATTGCGAATAAGCTTCTCCAGTTGAGAACAAACCTG
The DNA here is from genome assembly GCA_026257165.2 of Telfairia occidentalis. Taxonomy (NCBI): domain Eukaryota; kingdom Viridiplantae; phylum Streptophyta; class Magnoliopsida; order Cucurbitales; family Cucurbitaceae; genus Telfairia; species Telfairia occidentalis. The sequence continues at coordinate 917,005 of JAOANK020000003.1, forward strand.
TGATGGCATCACAAATAAGGACAAGCAATATGTTGGCAAGTTTGACAGCACAAAAGAACATAAAGTCAATCTTCCTCCACGTGAAAGATTAAACCTTTTCCAACGAGATAATTTCTTCTATATTTTCTCCAAAACAGGAGACCAAAAAGATAATGATCGCGGTTTTCCTCCCAAAGGCATCCCCAGGTAGGAAATAGGTAAAGTCTCCAACTTGCAATTCAATTTTGAAGCAATAAAATTGATAGAGAATGAGGGATATTAAGACCACATAGAGAAGATTTGTCTCAATTAACCTTGAGTCCCGATAACCACTCAAAGGCTACAATAGTCTCAACTAGAGAAGATAACATATCCCCATCGTCTTTACAAAAAAATAAGAGTATCATCAACAAACTGTAAGTGAGAAACATGTACCTCATCCGATCCCACTATAAAACCATCAAAAAGGCCACTAGAGTGCAAGTTATCCAGTATGCTACTCAACACATCAGCTATAAGAATAAAAAGAAAAGGAGATAGTGGATCTCCTTGTCTTAATCCTCTTGAAGTTCAGATTCTTCCCCTAGGACGAACGTTGATGAAAATGGAAAATTGAGCATTCTCCACACAACCCCGTATCCAACCAATCCATTTGGGGCCAAACCCCTTCTGTTTTAGCACAATTTCTAAAAATTCCCAATCAATTCGATCAAAGGCTTTTTCAAAATCCAATTTCAAAATTCATCCTATCTTCTTCCTGAGATTATACTCTTCAACTATCTCATTTGCAATTAAAATTGGATAAAGAATTTGACGCCCTTCAACATAAGCAATTTGAGTCAAAGAGATAGAGGAGATAATTACCCTCTTCAACCGATCAGCAAGAACTTTTGCAACCACTTTGTAAATAGAGGTAGAAAGACTAATTGGGCGAAAGTCTTTAACACAAGAGACCTTATCTTTTTTAAGGATAAGACATATTAAGTTCTCTTTTAAACAAGAGTTCAAATGTCCATTTTTTAAGAATTCATTCAAGAGTCACAAGAAATCAGACTGTATAATCTGCCAAAATTTGATGAGAAACTCGATTGTAAAACCATCAAGTTCAAGAGCCTTATTTCTTCCTAAATTCGTCAATGCTGCCAAAATTTCTTGTTCATCAAACTTCCTTTCGAGCCAAACACTATCAATGCAAGAGATAGGTCTACTTTCTAATCCAACTGGAATGAAACGCTGCTTACGTTAATTGCTGTATAAACTAGGGAAAAACCCCACAATTTCTGCTTCAATGGCCACTTGAGTAAGGAGAATCTCATTGGTAGAAGATGACAATTCTGAAATCAATGCTTTTCTTTCTTTTGCTGCAAGAGACCGATGAAAAAAAGCTCGAATTCTCATTCCCTTCTTTGAGCCAAAGAGACTTACACTTTTGAATTAAATTTCTTTCATCAATAATGTACAAATTAAGAAGCTTCTGTTTCGACAAACATCGGGTATCAATATCTTCAAAAGATAGCAACGCCTCTTCTTCTTTAGAATCAATTTCAGCAATGATAGAGAGTAAGGACTCTTCTTCCTCTTTTCTTTTTTTCTCAAAACATCTTTGCCAATCAGATATATGTTTTTTGAGATTTCGAAACTTTGCATTTAAAGCAAACACAGCCCATCCGTATGTCAAATTTGCTTAAAGGAGTTGTTCAATTAACGGAACACACTCCTTGCTCAAAAGCCAAGAATTATAGAATTAAAAGGGGATGGGCCCCAATAAAAGTCCCCTAATTCCAGCCTAATAGGAAAGTGGTCAGATGTGGGTCTTGCAAGTTTTGTAGATCTGGAACTAATGAGAAGAACACACTCCTTGGAGACAAAAAAATCGATCCAATAATGACTGCACAGGCCTTCGACATGACTTACATGAAGAGCGTTCACATTCCCATCGAACAACATTGAAATCTCCTCCTAAACACCATGGCTTGTCGCAATATCCAAAAATTGAACGAATTTCATTCCCAAAAACGTTTCTTTCAGCACCATTAGTAGGACCATAAACATTATTGACCCAAACCTCTTTTTTATCAAGAAGAGAAATTAAGATAGATAAAGAGAAAGCCCCACGCAAGACTTCTTTGATACAAATCTTCAACTCATCCCATAAAACAAGCAATCTTCCAGAAGCTCCAAAAGATTCTACCTCTGCCCACCCAACATCTTTGGCACTCCACAGAGACTTCACAACTGTCAACAGAGCCTAACTTTGATTCTTGAAGAAGAACTAAGTCAAGGCTATGATTTTTAATGAATTCCTTGATCATCAAACATTTTCTGTAATCACCAAGACCTCTAACATTCCAAGAAATTATTTTAATCTTGACATTAATCGACAAATTCAACAACTAATAAGAAGAAAATGGAACAAGAAAAATTCCAACTTTCTTGAAATATGAAACAGGGGAAGAAGATTTTATTTTGGAAATAGAGAGATCTTCAACTTGAGTACTATTTAAAACCCGATGGAAGTTTGCTTGCTCAGGAGAAGTTACTTCTTCAAATAACCAATTAAGATCTTCATGTGATGGCTGATCATTAACCAATTTGCCCAAAGAATCTGAAACATACTCTGAAGTTGGAGAATCAATACTACTAATACTGATATCAATCTTAGAATCCAAAACCAAATCAACCTCTGGAGATAAAGTACATATCACTTGAGAATTAGTAGAATTAAAAGTCCCTCTTGATAGAACTCCAAAAGAGAGGCCATTTGACTCCGCATTGAATGCATCACCTAAATTAATACAAAGCTGGCCCACATCATTTGAAGATAAAGGAGATGAGGTTCTGCTTTTGCGTCTAGTGTAGAAAAAAGGAAGGGCCTTTACAGAAAATTCCCTAAAATTTTGGCAGTGCTTTAAGGGAAATAATCCTTTATCAATGGAGAAAGAATTCTTCTTGATTGGCGAATTAAATGCTACAGGACAAGCGTGAATGCCACTGTCCAGACTTGAATAGCGTTTGCCGCATTTGCCAAAAGAACCATCCACTTCATTTAATACCAGAGGCTGCCCAATCGAATTACCAAAAGAAACATCCACTTCATTTAAAACTGGAGGCTGCCCTTTCGAATTTCCATCAGAAATAATACCACCGCCATTATTTAATTCAATCTGCTTAACAGATTCCTCATTTAAATCAAAAGACTCCTTATTAAAACACCACCCTTAAATTTTCCGTTGGAGTTTGTTCAGCCGCCTCATTTTCACCATTAATATTACTATTGATAATCTCAACAGACCCCTTATCCCCCTTCTCTATCATATAATATTGCTGAAAATTCTCAGAATCTACTATATGCAAATCACGATTTGGAGGCTGTACACATTCATCATCTCTCTCCTTTGCGGCTACATTAAATGAAGACACTTCAATTTCTTTTCCTTGATTGATCAAATTTCGAATTACTATCTGAGAATCAAAAGAAGACCGTTCATCTTCTTGCAACTTTTCAATTCCTTTCATCATATCATCTTCAAATGACTGTTCATCTGCCTTGACAGCATTAATCTGAACTAGATCACACCTATTAGAGATCAGGGATAAAGTGAATTCGCAATCAAATTGGCATTTTCTTTCAAGATCCAAGTTGATACTCTAAGACTAACTGCACCCTGAAATTCTTATGACGAAATCTCCTAAAGATGGATCAGAAATTGGCACACTAGCTGGGAGAAATCCACATTCATTTGATTTTACTTTGATCCGAGCTTCTTGACAATTGATTAGATTTAAGGACGATAAAGAACAATCCTCCAAACCTCGAAGATAATAACCGAAAGTTTCAAACACTGATCTGTTCCAAAATTTAAGAGGTAAATCTTTTAAAAGAATTCATCGTCCATAACTTGAAACCACCTCTTTTCTACTATGAAGGAAAAATTCCACTTTTCTACATTTAAATAAAATTTTCCATATTTTCTCCATCTTCCAAAAGCTGTCATATGAGCAAGAAAATCTCCATCCTCTATTTTTAACAAGGCTTTGTCATCCATGAAAGGATTAATATCACAAGACTTATCGATATTTTGTTTTAGAACAAAGGAAAAGTCCCTCCAATCATCGTCAGCACATAATCTTGTAACTACAAACATCTTTTTCCAGTCTATCTAAACAACCTCTTTATTTTTCTTAACCCAGTAATTTTGTGAGTCTTCTTCGAACTTGGAATTCTTGGAAACAAAGTTGACACCTTTACGAATGTCTTTTCTTCTAAAAGCATCAGCATAAGTAAAGGATGAAGGAACAGCTGCATCTTCTTTTCCTTTTTCGCACACATCCTCCTTAACTTTGTTAAAAAAGTTCAACAATTCCCAGAAAAGAACCATCCTTTCTTGTTGTCATGTGCAGGAACCATCACACTCTTTCTTCCCCTTGTAGATGGCCATACAACACATTCCAAATACCATTTGGAGAGAAAACGAAAATTTCGAATCCTCCTAGTTCCTGAATCATCACACGTCTGCTGGGAAAACGATTCATGCACTAGATTTAAAAGAATGTTGGCCAAGTGACTTTCAAACCATAAAAATTGAGTAGAAGTAATCTCAATCTTAGTCTTTCTTAAAACATCTTCAATAAAAATCAAACCATTATCAACCCACGCACAGAAAAAACGATCACCAATTCTACAACTTTTGACTTCCATGGCTCTTGAACACCAGAAAGAAGACCAGAACGATGTACACATGAATAGAAAACTAAAGAAATAGAGAACCTATTCAAATTTACAAGAGAAAATATCAATTTGTTGGTATCTCAGATCTTTTCGAAACTTGTGAACATAACATGTTCCTTTCTTAAAGTTGAAACAATTTTTATTTTTACATCCATAATAATCCCTTAAAAATCTGTATGAATGTTTTATGCTGCAGATGTATGCACAAACCATTAATACATTCATTGGAGTTAATTAATTAAATGGAAAGCATTTGTACACAGAAAGATATTTAATTTGAAAAAGAAGCCCAAATTAGAGAAGTTACATACTACAATATGAGATGCACTTGAACCAGAGTTCAGACCAACGTCATAGGATGAAAATCGAGCCCATTCGCTTAATTTAAACATCCACCTGCAAAGCATATGGATTTCTCAACACTACCCAAAAAAAACGGAGACAAATAACATACGTTGTGACAAAGTTCACTCTCATCCTCTCCCCTAACTCAAATGTTCTGGAAAAAACTGTGGCCAAGGCACTTGGTGCATTAGTTCTCATTGCCTCACGTGAGCTAGGTGTCCTACTAAACTACACGCCTTGGCATGAGAGGTGTGCATATGGTGCACCTCAGACTTCAATCATTAAATTATTAAATATATCTTTACTTATTGGGCCTAGTTGTGATTTCATATTGTTTAAAGAGTTTCTGAGTTCAAATCAATGGGATGTCAATTTCCTTTAATTTCAAATTAAATTACTTTTATTCGCAGATCTCATAAATTAAATTTATATCCAAGCCTAAAATGTGAAGGGTGTTTGCAAAATATACCAAATCACTAAATTCACTCTAACCTAAAAGAATTTTAATTTGATAGTAATTCAAGAAAGAGCAATAGAGAGGAGTGTTCAAAAAGGGTTTGAATGAAGTTGAGTCACTACTATTAAATCTCAAATGGTCAAATTATTCCATCAATCTTTTCTATTAAGACACCAAATAGTCACAATTCTTGGGTTCCCTACAAAGGGAGAACGTGTGTATGAAATATGCCAAGAAGATACCATGAAGAAGCAGAGAACACCGATATTTGAGAGCCTCCTCAAAAGGAACACCGATACTTATGAACTGGGACAATCCTCCAATTTTTTTTATGAGAAACAAGGATTCATTTCATGGAATATATAAAATAAAAAAAAAAAAGGAGAAGAACCCATATAAAATTACAAAAAAAGGAGAAGAACCCATGCCGAAGGAAGTTACAAAAACTCATTCCAAGTGATAAAAAGAGAAGAAAGATTGTAATTACAAAAGGGAGGTACTAATTTGCACCAAGAGAGAGCATTGAAAGTAAAAGATTCAAAAAAATTATCAAAACTACAATCCTTATCTTTGAAGATTCATTGGTTTTTTTTGTTCCATAGAGTCCAATAGAAAGCTCTAGTGAAGTTTAGCCAGAGAATCTTTTTTAAGTTCTTGAATGGACGACCATCAAGGGTTAGAGCAAATGGATGAATATGTGGCAGCAAGCAAAAGGGCAAGTAGTTTTTTTCTTAAATACAAATAGAACTTCATTGATGGAATGTAACAATAGTTACAAAAAGTGGAGAGATCTCATCCAAGGAGTTACAAAAAAACATCTCTATATGGGTAAAAGTAAGGAAAAACTGTAGTCACAAAAGGGCGAAACTCTTTTAGACCAATAAAGAGCGGTAAAAATAATGCTATCCATAAGAGTGTCGATAAAATGGTCCTTGCTTTGAAAGATTTTATTGTTGCGTTTATTCCATATAATCCACAAGAAAGCCATGTTTAAATTAATCCAAAGAACTTTTTCGGCATGCTTGAATGAATGATGGAAAAAGATGAGAGAGAACCAATCAAAGATAGACTCGGGTAAGACAAGAGACCAACCAAAATATTTCGTGAGAGCCATCCAAATTTTAGCAGACGTAGAGCAGTGAATAAAAATGTGGTTGTGGGATTCATTTTCTCCAAAACAGAGGCAGAACCATCCGGATGGTGAGACACATTTAGGGGTCCTCTTTTGGAGTTTGTCGTGGGTATTTAAACCTGCGTGGCTGATCTCCCAAAGAAGAAACTTAACCTTTTTTGGATAGAGTCTTTCCAGATAACTTGGTAAATGTCATCAAACAATGAAAAAGGATGCTTGCATATGACTAGTCAACGACTTAGTAGGAAAAGACCCCTTGCTGTGCGGAAGCCAAATCCATAGACCCAATCAATTGGAGAGATGAACGGGGGATAAGATGAGAGAAAGTTGTGTCCGTTCTCTAATTTCAACATTAGTTAAAATATCTTCTAAGACCCAAGTCCCATGTTTGTCGGTCCTCTTTCCAAAAATCAGCAATGGATGTATCCTTGGGCGAAGACGGCAAAAATCAATGGTTAAGACAGTGAAAGGGGATGCTGTCCAGCCCATTTGTCCACCCAAAAGTTGGTGATTCTACCATTACCCACTTTGCACCGAATATTATTGAGAATAAGCTTGCCTTTTTTGTTGTACTTTCATGGACTTCTAAAGGAAGCCGTAGACTTAATTCCAGCTTTGAGATCAAAATGACAAGATCCATGTCTAGCTTTAATGATTCTCCTCCACAAAGATTTTTCCACATTAAAACAATGTCGAATTTTTTGTTTTTATATCAGGAACACCCAACCCCCCAATGTTCAAGGGTGTTTTCACCTTATCCCATTTAAAAAGATGAGTTGATTTCTTTTCTTTACAACCGAACCAGAGGAAGAGGCAGAAAATCTTTTCAATGGCCTTAGCAGCCTTGGTGGAAATGTTGAAAAGAGATAGATAGTGACTAGGAAAGTTGTCCAAAGTGCTATTAATGAGGGTGAGTCGACCACCCTTCGATATGAGTGAATGAGCCCAAGTAGCTAGTTTCTTTTCAACTTTCTCAATGATGGAGAGCCAAAAACAGTGACAATTAGGCTCACCAAATAGGGTAGCCCCATATAAGAATTAGGCAAAGATCCCACAATATAACCAAGCTGATTTGACATATGTTCCAACCTCTTATCACCCATATTAATACCCAATAGTTCAGTTTTTTGCCTGTTGAAGTTAATCCAGAAGCGTCCTCGAAGAGATGCATAAAGTTGAAAAGGTTGGTAATACTCCTATAGTTGTTAGGAGATAAATTGTATCATCAGCAAATTGGAGGTGGTTAATACTCAGATTCTCTTTACCAACTGAAAAACCAACAGCTAGGTTTTTCTTGGGAGCAAGATGGAACAATCTCTTAAGACTATCCGCAACAATAATAAAGAGAAAGAGGGAGAGGGGATCCCCTTGTCGAAGCCCCTTAGTAGCAAGGATCTTCCCTCTTGGCCTACCATTAATAATGATGGAAAAGTTAGCCAAAGAGACACAATCTCTAATCCAACCACGCCAATTGAGACCGAAGCCTTTGACCTTTAAGATTTCATCAAGGTAGTCCCAATCCACTTTGTCAAAAGCCCTCTCAATATCAAGCTTGATAACTACCCCACTTTTCTTGTGAGAGTGCCATTCATCAATGATCTCGTTGGCTATAAGGGAAGCATCTAATATTTGACGATCAGCCACAAAAAGCCAATTGATATTATGTGATAGTGGATGGGAGGACTTTCTTTAAACGATCCGAGAGCACCCGAGCAATAATCTTATACAAAGAAGAAATTAGGCTAGTTGGTTTATAGTCACCAACTCTTTTTTAATCCAATTTCTTGAGAATGAGGCAAATATAAGTCCCGTTAAGGCTGGCATTGATAGTTTTATTCTCAAAAAAACTCTAGAAAAACCTTAAATATATCAAATTTTATGATGTTCCAAGACTTTTTAAAAAACTCCAAGGTAAAACCATTCGAACCCGAGGATTTGTTGGTTCCAAGGTCTTTATTAGTACTCCAAATCTCAGCTTCGTAATGGGAGCTTCCAAATCCATAGCATGTTTGAGAGAAATAGGTTCCCAATCAATACGGGCTAGTAGAAAATAAGTACCTTGCTTCTTAGTAAGAAGGGATTTGTAGAAACTACTGAATTCATCTTCAATTGCCTCATCGTGCAGTAAGCTATTGTCGCTAGAAGAAAGAATCTCGACAAGGGTGTTTTTCCTTTTTCTGGCTGCTACAAACCGATGGAAGAAACCTAAATTCTTGTCTCCCTCTTGGAGCCATGTAGCTTAACACCTCTATTTTCAAATAGTTTCATCGTTGGCAGCAATGTCCAGAAGTTTGTCTCTTAGAAAAAACCTTTGGGTCCTTTGTTCCTGTAATGAAGCCTCCTTCCTCTGCTTTATCAATAGAACCAAGCTCAGTTTGGAGATCCAATTTGGTGGAGAGGTGGTTGAAAATCTGAGAGCGCCACTTTTTTAAAGCAAGGTTTAAGCCTTTCAATGCCATAATAAAACCATCCCCAAGCCAGCCTGTTAGGGGTGAAAATTCCACCATCCTTCCACAAAACATAGAAAATTGGGGTGTGAAAGCCAAGCATCGTTGAACATGAAGGGGGAAGGGCCCCGTTTCTGTTGACCAAGGGTCAACAAAATAGGATAATGGTCAGAGGTTGGCCTTTCAAGCATTTTAAGTGTAGCCTCAGTGAATTTAACCATAGAAGAGTCTGCAACTAAAAAACAATCAACGTGAGAGAGAGTTGAGGAGGATCTATAATATGACCAAGTGAACCAATCATTAGCAAAGGGAATATCAATGAGATTATTGTCTTCAATGAATGAAATGAAACGCTAGGATGGGAGGTTTAGTGGTGTTGGAATTGTCGCTAGTCCAACGAGTGAAATTGAAATTTCCCCCAATGAGTGAAATTGAAGAATCACCATCATTGGGTTGTATTTAGTCATGAGACTTTTCACAAGAGCACGCTTCCTCCAAGAACCCAAACCACGAACATTTGAGGAGAAGATAATCATTCAATCACGTTCGACCCAGCCCTATAATCGATATCATAGGAAATAGATGTTTGAAGATTTCACAACTCTCTAACACTCTTGTTCTATTTAGTCGAGAGCTTGTTCTTGTTTTTCTTCGATGGTATAGCCATGAGGCAAAGCCCATTCTCCTCTAGCCAAGGCGCAATTGATCCAAGGTAAATATGAGCGTTTAGGAAAGGAAGTTATGGGAAGGTAGAGCAAAGTCGCAACAAAGGGCCTCTAAGGGGCTCAAAAGCAAGGTCCTTTGTTCCATACAAAACCGGGCAAAAAGATTGGAAAAGAAAAAAAAGGGGGATGGCATGGGATGAAGAGTTAGGTAAGCTATGAAATGGGGTAGAGATTAGGTCTTTGGTAACATGGTCAGAAGGTAGAGAGATAAGAGAGGTAAAATCTTTTGTACCTGAGATAAAAAAAGGTTTTATCTGGAGGGCTAATATGAATGGGCATTTTGTTCTAATGGTAAAAGAGGGGAGTGGAGTCGGGGAGAGGAGACGAATGATTTATGAGGGAAAGGGTAGGTTTGGAAAGAGAAAGGCAGAGAGCAGGTGGGAGGAGATGGAGGGAAAGGGGAACGAGGGACCACCTTTTTTGGTCAAAGAAGGTAGGACAGGTTGTTGGGTAAGGGCGGGGGTAAAAACAGGAGGGTTGGAATTCAAAGAAGAGCTGACCAGATGGGTTGATGGGACCAATGTCTGCTTTATGAGAGAAAAGGAGTCATTTTCTGTCAATTTAGACTCCCCAGTATACTTTGGCTATTCTTCAAAAGTGAGGGCTGATTCGTCATTTTTTGAATTCTCACCCGCCCGTTTGTGTGTGTGTGTTTTTTTTGGGGGGGTGGGTTGGGGGGTTCTGCATTGAACCAGGGATCTATCCAAATGGATTTCTTGTTCAATGATGAGAAAGTGATGAAGACTTTGTTGGAATAAAACCGAACGAGTTACCTTTCACCTTTATACACGCAGCCATCAAGTTCATGCGATATTGAGTTTTTTTGTCACTTCAAAAAAACCTCCACAACATCCCCGATAAGCCTAATAGTATCCAAGTTCCATACATTAGGGGGAGACCACGAATGCTTATCCAACCTCTATAGGATATTGAAACAAGATCTCTATGAAAAACATTTGGGTTCCACGATTTGAAGAGGACTTAGTACATTGCCACTTTCTGCCATCCGTGATATTTGCTAAGGGTTTGTGCTTGCGCTTCGTTCTCTGAACTCATGATGGCTTGGTTTGGATGGATAGAGTTTAGAAAGGAGTAGGCAGTTACATGAGTTTGTAAAGTCTTTAAAAGCTTGAACCAATCATCGTGAAAATTTTTCCTTTTAAGGATGATAATAGCTTTTGTATTGTACCAAAGGGAAGAATACTACTCTCCAAGGTAGTTCGTATATTAATGGTTGATATGGGTGGTTGTGGTTCATTTATGGCGGTAAACGTTCATATCATTAATGTCACCTCTTATAAGAAGGCTTTAAAACAGGACAGAGGGTGGTGGAATCAGATTTGTAGAAGGATGGCAGGGAAACAAAGGTTTTCCATCCTCTTCTTTGATCTCCCACAGGTAAAAAAAGCATATTTTGACCACCATTGTTGTCTGGTCTTTCCAACTTAGCAGGGAGTCCTCTTCTATTCGAGATCTTTTCTACCCAAAAAACTTGATCGTCTTCTCTAGTTTCTTGAAGAACTTTTGGTTGAGAGGAGACTCCAAGAGAAGATTGAAACAATCAGTGGCCCATCTTAAGGTCCATTTCATTGAGACAGAGAGGGCTTTATCTTTAAAGGACTCGATGTTATAACTTTGTTTCCTCCAGAGGCATGGTTATATCAAACTTCTATTCTACTGTGGGTGCAGCTTTCCATTGGTGAAAAGCAGATGTTGCTTAACAGGAGAGGAGATGTTCATGGCTCTGGTGGATGGCAGTGGGTTAGAGGGGCTAAGGGGCGACCGAGAGAGAGAGAGGGCCATCATCGTCATACAAAGGGGCAAGTGATAAAAAGGTGTTTTTGAGATTCTGCCTCCCTTTTGCATATGGTACAACAGTTGGGGAAAATGATGAGCCAAGGGAATTTCTTATGTAACTTGTATTGTGTGTTAATAGTTTGATGGCAAAGCTCCCAAATGAAGAACTTGACCTTTTTAGGAAATGTACCCTTCCCAATGCCTCTGTAAATAGGGGCAGTATTCATTTGCCCATGAGCAGCAATGTTTGAGGGATTTTGTAGAGAAGATGCCATCTCTTTCCTCCATCCAATTCCAAGTATCTGATTGTTCATTAAGGGAGATGGAGGGTAATTGATGAGAAAGGTTAGCCTATTCCGAGATCTCCAAATCCGTGACGTTTCTGCAAAGCCCCAAACTCCACATGTTTAGATCTGAATTCCAGAATTCTTTGACACTAGCATCATTCTTCAGGGAAAGCGAGAAAATAGCAGGGAAATTGTATATAAGAGGGAGGTCACCATTCCATAAATCTTCACGGAAAAGAGTATGTTCACCATTTTTCACCACTTTTCACCACACTAGAAACTCTACTGCAAATAAGGTTTTGGTGCCTCATAATGAATCTTCAAGGGCCACAAGAAGTGTATAACGATAAGTTGCCAACTTTTTTATCACAATGGGAGGTACCGAATTCAGCTGCTATGATTCTCCCCCAAAGAGCCTTTTTTTCAAGAGAAACCCGACAAGTCCATTTAGCAAGGAATGCATAATTCTTATGCTTTAAACCATTTATGCCTAATCCTCCATGTTCAATAAATCTTATGAGGTGATATCCCGACGTATCAATTCCACCCTTCCAAAGGAAGTTTCTTTAGAGTCTCAATGATTTTAATGATTTTGGTGGGCATAGGATAAAGGGAGAGATGATAGGTGGGAAGATTTGATAAAGTTGCTTGGATGAGCGATTTGTTTTATGTATGTAATGCATAGAAAAGATGAACAGTTCAAGAGATAACAAGAAGAGAAAGATTTAAAAGGGGAGTGGCATGCTAGATTGGCCTCATGTGGGTCCAGGCTCTTGAAATTTGCTAGAAGAGAATCTTTTCAGGTTGCTCTGTTAGAATAACATTGACTAACAGATTATTTTGGTAGATTTCTATCAACCTAAAACTAAATTCTTGTTCAGATTAATATTAACCGAGACACTTTCTGGAAATCTCCAAACTGGATACTTTCTGTTGATTTTCAGAACAAAGCAACAGAGCATCATTTGCATATTGGAGGTGAGAAAACTAAAACCAATTGGTCTTAGCAAAAATGCCTTTAATGAGCATATGGTAGGTTAGAGGATCTCTTTTCTTAAACCTGAAAAAGCTTAAATTTCCCCCCCTTGGCCCTCAATTAAATATGGTGGAGAAATTTGTGTTTACCAGGCAAACCAAAATTCAAGCTCCCCATTTACGTCAAAAACATTATATCTTAACAACAGTATCTAATGAGTGCCAATCAACACAATCATGAGCCTTTTCTAAGTCCCTTAAATTAAAAAAGCCCCACTTTTTCTCATCCTCCTGTCCTGTTATTTACAATTCCATTAGCAATGATGATTGAATCAATGATTTGGCCTTCTTTGATAAAAGCTCCTTGATCACTACTAGATCTGGTGGCCTACAAACCACTCCAATCTTATATTGAGAGAGCTTGGGAAACAATCTTATACAGAATTCTAACAATGCCGATTAGCCTAAACTCTCCCTCATGCACAGCTCTCTTGGAATAAGTATAATATAAGTTCCACTACTAATAAATCTAAGAAAATCTCACGCATAAAATTCCAAGAAGACCTTATTATATTAAGATGAAGAATGTCCCAGTTTGCTATCTAGAAATTCTGCAATAAATCTCTCAGGCATTTGGGACATAGATTTCCATGGAACACATTCTTAAAAACCTCAATATCTTCAAAAGGTTTTTCCATCACTCAGATATCAAATCTTATCTATCAGAGAAGAATCTAATATCAAGAAATTTAGTATTGAGATTCTTGAAATTATCAAGAAACTCCTTTCAGTCTCAGATTCTGTCAAAACTATCAGCATTTTTAATTTTATAGATGAGACTCTTGGAGAATCAACACAGCCTTCCACATTCTTCCTCCATATCATATTTCCTCGAAGGTAGGCACCCGAAAATGGCAAAAAAAATTTAAATGAGGAACAAGCTTAGAGTCCAAGGAATCTTGGTAGAGAGAAGTTTTTGAATGGGAATTCTCCCTATTGAGAACATTCAGTTGATCCAGAAGAAAATGACAGTTTTGAAATATTGACAGCTGCTAGCTGCATAGCTGTTACTTGCAAATCTTTGTATAATAATCTAGTGGCTACTACTCAAACGGTTCCTAAATACTTTACATTGTTGCTTAGAAGTTGAAGGCCTCCAAAAATGTAGGATTCTTTGCTCTGACTCTAAGATCAATACTGTGGATAGAATCCAAAACAAATAAATCCTAACTTTTGCCTCACCCCCATTAACTGCAACCTTTGTATTGATGATTATATCATTCAAAGCTTTTTGGGCCAAGTCTAGCCAGTAATTAAAAGGTTAGCTGAAATATGTTTATGGCGCTGTATTTAGGGAATTGTGGGTACAGAAACATAGTTGACATGGCTATTTTTGGGTTTTAGATATGCTTTATTGGCTGAGTGCCTCTGAAATTTATCTTTTTTGACATTCAAGTTAATTAGAGTTTCGTTTAACTCGCTAGCTCGTTTTGGGAAAGATGTCATATTCTTCCACTATTTTATTTACTGGTGTTTCAGTGCAAATATTTCGTATCCAAAAAATGAATGCAAATTAACCTGAAAGGATCAATGAAAAGAACTTTAGTGAGATCTAGCAAAGATTAAACAACATTTATCTCATATTCTCAAAGAGTCCTATTGCTCTGGCTAGCTATCTTGTTCTGAGCCAAAAAAGAGCTAAGGAAATAGACAAACTTTACCCATATGCAGCCTGTTTATCGGTCAAAAAGCCTCCAGTCATAACTTGGTTTCCAGTTCCTTCATCAAAACATAGAGTCAAGTGAATCATGTTGTTCAGTTTATCAGAAACTTCAAGAGTTTCACCACAAACAGGACAACAATTCATCAATGGTTCCCTGCAATTCAACGAAAAGCGTGAATGCTAGTGTAAATGCTAGAAAAATCAAAACGAGAGAGATGAAGAAATATGAGAGTTGTAGGGCAAGAAATTTAAAAGCATTCCAATGTCAACCTCAGAAAAAGAGCAATATGCAATTGTATTCATCAGTAATTGTCCCTAATTGATATTCCATTCCATCTCAATAACTTTATTGCTACCATAATAATTATATTTAGACGTCTTCCATTGACAATAGTTGGCATGGCATTACCTTGTTAGGCACTAAGTGCAAAAAGTTGCATAGACTACTGCTTGCTTAAGAGATGAATTTATTTTTAAATCAACAGTGGAAGGACAGAAAGATTCTCCAAGATGTGCATCCACACAAGTAAATTCCTCAATCATAAACACAAAACCACCAAAACAATTCGTCCATCATAAGCTGGCCCAGACACTCACGAATATCAAAAAAAACAGCACAAAAACCATTATAACTCCACTATCCACAGTCATACAGGTTTTTCATGAAACCTGAAAATTCCGCAGATTTTCAAATATCAAATATCAATCGGAAGCAAGAGACAAGTGGAACAGCATTTTGCAAATGAATGATTCAAATGGATTGTTACTTCTCTTGTTGAGCAGCAAGCAGACCAGCCAATTCATCAAGCGCGACAACACCATCCCCATTCTTGTCAGCTGCCTTAAAAAGGTCCTCTTTCTAGAACAATAATAACTATTCGGCTCAGAAAAAACAAAAAATAAAACCAGATAGTTGAATGAAGATCACAAAGTGAGAACTTCAAATAAGGTAAACTGAAAAATCAACGTCCAAAGCTGATGTAGCAGATTTTCATCCTTGGTTACAAAAGCTTTATTTCCAATCCAATTACTGGCAGATACTTAAGAACTGCATAGAATAAACTTACTTCAAGGAATAAGGAACTTTTATTCAAAAAATACAAAGAAAATGCTTACGAGGATATAAAGACAGGATTTGAAGAAATCCTTTAAAAAACATTTACCATTCCAGTTGAAAGAAATACAAAAAGGTAGTTCAATTAACACAACAACAATAGTTTTGTACTGTTCTCAACAATTTAGAGTTAATGTATCATTTCCATAAAACCAAGGTTAGAATCATTTCTTACAATGACTTATAGGGGGGGGGAACAAAAACAGAGAGAGGGAGAGGGAAGATTATGTTCTAATGTCGAACCTTAGAAGCTGCCACTTGATTGCCAAAAGCATCGATTAAGTCAGAAAATTCACGGAATGAAAGCTCTCCATCCTCATTATAATCCTGTGAAAGTGTGAAAGCTCAAAAGTATTTAAGTCAACAATTTTTTAATAGCAGAATTCTAGAGACAAAAATGGTATTACATGCTTGTGATGTCTAGCAAACATCATTAGAAATATGTATGATCAATTTCGGCAAGAGTTGGTCAGAAGATCTATGTAACCGTACAGCAAGAATAGTTTCTTCCAAAAGAAGAGAATTGTAGAACCCAACTCTAAATAGGAGGTGTGGGTTGACAGATTGATAAGGAACATGCCTTGAAGTTACCTTCTTGTCACGTCTTGCCTTGACAACCCCACTCCATATTTTTTTATTACCTTTAATTTATTTCATAAACTTCGATTTCAAGGGGAAAAGGAGATTAATTATGCAATTTTAAAATATTTCTTATCTACCCTACCTCACCCAAGTCTCC
>JAOANK020000003.1:938768-951389 GCA_026257165.2 Telfairia occidentalis
AACTTTCAAATATGTATTTGATTAAAAGTGTTAGGTAAGAATTAGATTGCTTGAAAATGTAGAACAACTAACATAATCCATACTATTTTTGTTTGAATCTAAAATGATTTTGAATTAGAAATAGAATTGATCTTGAAGTAGAAGTAAACCTTAAGTTATTAATAAATTTATAAACCTTATAATTTTATATTATCGTGGGTTGGGTTAGATTATGTTATTTCAATATAGTGCATCCAAGAACTGAATCAACCGGATCGGATTAAAAAAAATGAACTTAATCATCTAACCCAAATTAATTTTCAACTCAACCCAAACCTCATAGATTTAGTTGGATTGCTAGAATTTTTGGAATTATCCGTTCTTCTTTTGAACACCCTAAAACTAATAGTCCAAATAACTTGGTCAAAATTTACAAATTTTAATTTTAAAAAATGAGTTTAACTGTTTTATTTGAATTCAATCCACTTCATATCAAATATATATAAAGTTTAGGGTGATGATTCCAACATTTATTAACGTTTTAAAGTATATTTCAATAAAATTGAAAATTTATAATAAAAATTGGTACACATCGTCAACTGTAGAATAAATTGCACGTACCCTTTTTGGACGTCCACGGCGTCTGGACGATCTACCGGCAGAGGAGGAGGAGGAAGAGGGGGCGTCGCAAAGACGAAACTCGTGCATGATCCAGTTGGTTTTGACAGTAGCTGCGGCGGTGGCATCGCCGACATGAAAGAGAAAGTACTTCTTCATTCCGACGACTTCGGAGGTAGCACTGGAGACCACCGGCTCGTCTCTCCCCAATGGCTTCCAGTAGCCATTATCAGTAACTCGAGCATCAATCTTTCTGCTGTAGAAATACCACCGGTTTCCCTCTCCCAACGCCTTCCCTAAAAACACAACGAATCAGCCCAACTTCCACACAACACGCAACACATAATTCAAATTTCTAGAATCCAAAAAGAAATCTTTATATATATATATATATATATATAAAAAGTTAGAACGTAAAATTTTGAAAGTACCGGGGAGGTCCCAGGGATCGTAAGGATAAAGATCGAGATCGGGAATGACGTCGGGATGGCAGGGCAGCAAGGCGGCCTTTCGATGGAGGAAATGAACGACGAGTTCCTCATCGGTGGGGTAGAATCGGAATCCGGGGGGAAGGTTGACGTTGTGGTTATTATGATCATCAGCAGCAGCCATGGGATTGAGAATTTGGAATGCAGGAAGATAATGGATATGGAAATTAAGAAAGAATATAATTAATTCGAAAGGGGTCGGTCCGGTCCGGTCCGGGGGAATATGAATTAATAGTCAGTTAAAATGGTAAGTAGAAAATATGATGATATTTATAAGGAAGAGAGATGGGGATGATAAGAGAGGGTGACGTGGGAGTGAAGTTGGGTAATCAATTTCATCACTAAAAAACTGGTAATCAAAAATCTCACGATCGACCCACGCAAGTGGGGGATTGGAAAGCTAAGCAAAGACAGGAAAAAAAAAAAAACTTCGAGTTGATGATGGCCTTAAGTTGAAGTTTTCGAAGCAGATCGGGAAAGGCAAAGGGCAGTGGCAGAGCAAGGCGGCGGAATGGAAGAATATAAACGCCAAACGGAATAACGTGATATTGATTGGAAATATAGTGTGACTAGTGAGTACTGAGTTTGACACTTTCTCAAGGAACCAGACGGATATATAATATAATAGAATATAATATCATATATTATATTGTATGATATGATTTGATATGATATGAGTCAACTATTTATTTTCACTGCGTCTGTCAGCGCCTGGCCTGCGGCTCTTTGTCTCATTACATCAACCATATCATTACCCCCCACTATCATACACCCACACAACAACACCATTTTTTCCCCCCTTTCTTTGCTTTTCTTTTCTTTTTTCTTTTCTTTTCATCTTTTAATATTCCTTCCTCTCTCATGAATTACATTTGTATCAATCCAGATTAAGAAATTGAGTGTATTATATTTTAAGCAAAGAGTTTGTTAATTTCTTAAATTACCATAAATTTAAACTTTGGAGTGTGACGTGGTTTAAGGCACCTATTTAATTTCTTTTTTGAAAATTGAAATTTCAATTTCCTATCATTTGTTTGTTTTATATTACTACACATCAAAATAAGTTTTTTTTTCCTTCTTTAAATTAGAAACCCACAAAGTAAACCACATTTCTGTAACAAAAAATGGTTAGGCACTTTACAATCTGAATGTAGATTTTTTTTTTTTTTACTATTTGATACTTTTATTTGTTGAATAATTATTTTTGAAAACCATATCATTGGATCTACTACTCTTCACTAATAGCAAAACGAATTTGATAAAATTTAAATAAAAGACACAATCATAATTACCCTTTACTTATGGCAACTCATTATTTTGTACCATCTATTTAGAGACTAACTAAATCCATGTCTCACAATACTTACAAAAACTATGAGCTACATATCTTTTAAGCGTTTTATAATTTTATTTATATAATAGTTATTTTTAAAAATCATATGTAATAGATTTATAGTTAAGTATTAAGTATTGTTTGACTAATTAAAATATTATATATCTATTTTAAAAATTAGAAGTTGGAATCTTTATCTTCAAATTGTGGGGGAAAAAGAACGAATTGAAAAGTTTTGAAATAAGGCATAAGTAATAAATTTTTTAAAATATATATATAGGGCTTAGTTTGACATAAAAAAAAAACTCTAGGAAAATTTATAAATTTAATGATTTAATTATATTTTCTAAACAAAAAATGAAAAGGAAATAAGAGTGTGAAAATGGGAGACTTTGAGGCATCATCACACTTCATGCTTATATCACCCGCACCTGCTGTCATCCACGTGTCACGCACGAAAATGGGTTTGGTCGTGGACCAATTTCGCAAGTCAGTGGGCCCACATCATTTGGAGTGTCAAGTGTGCATATATACCCATTCATAATTACCATCGACAATTATTCTTTTTTTTTTTTTCAAACTATATATATGTATGCATATATTCTTTGTATTTTTATGACTCGGGTCAATTCAATCTCTCTCCACGTATTTTACTTTGATTAAAACCCTTTCATTATTAAAAAAGCTTAAATGAATGAAAAATTATCTAATTTAAGAATTACGAAACATGTTGCTATTATTTCTAGTTTATTCCATGCAGATGATAGTCTTTTGTTCGTTAAGGCCAATAGTGAGAAGTTCATGGAGATTTGGAGAATCTTGAGGGTGTATATTAGGACCTCTAGCCAATTTTAACAAGTCGGTAGTTGCCTTTGGGAAGAGTCCTTTCGACTGTAAAATACTACCTTACTGAAATTCTTGGGGTACGCGTAGACGAGGATCATGGTCATTATTTAGGTGTCCCTTCTACCCTATCAACGAATAAAAGGGAGGCTTTAAATTACATTAAAGAGAAGGCAACCAAAATACTCCAGGGATGGAAAGATAAGCAATTCTCGAAGGCTAAGAAAGAGGTACTCATCAAGGCCGTGGCGCAAGCAGTACCCACTTATACCTTGAGTTGTTTCAAAGTGCCTAACAGTTGCTGCTAAGACCTCAATTGCATAATGGGAAAATTTTGGTGGGGTAGCTCATAATAGGGGCACAAGATATGACAAGACCAAAAGATAAAGGTGGATTGGGTTTCAGAGACATCAACAGTTCAATCAAGCTCTGCTTGCTAAGCATTCTTGGCAGATCCTGAAAAGTCTAAATTCTCTTTTAGCACAAACACTAAAGGCAAAATATTTTCCACATGAGCATTTCTTACAAGCAAGGCTAGGATCTCGGCCTTCTTATGCGTGACGAAGTACCCTTTGGGATAGTGAACTGGTGATAAAAGGTGGACGTTGGAGGATAGGCAATGCAAGTCAATCCAAATTTACAATGACCAGTAGATGCGAAAGGGAAAAGACCTTCAATATCCTCTCTGCTCAGCGTCCCCTAACTTTATGTACAATTGACGGGTTGATTAGTGCCAACGACGGATGGAAAATGGAGCTAGTACGAGACATACTTTTTGTGGATGATGTTAATTTGATCCTTAGCATCCAGTGCAAACTTACCAGAAGACTCATTTATGTGGCACTATGACAAGCGTAGTGTTTATTTTGTCAAGAATGGATACAAAGTAGCCATGGATGATGGAAATTATGTGGAGACTTCGACAAGTACAGATGAGGGCCTAAACTAAACACACCTATGAAAATTGGATCTCCCACGAAACGTTAAAATCTTTGCTTGACGTGCTTACCTAAATACTCTCCCAACAAAATTCAATCTCACAGGAAGAAAGCAGTGGACGATGGAGTCTGCCCACTTTGTAAAAAGGAAGTAGAAACTGAACTTCATGCTTTATGGACTTATAAGAAAGTTAGAAGATATTGGGCGAGTTGGAGCCTAGTGGTATCTTTTATGCATGACTCTTATGTTACTTTGTTTTCTCTGTTTTGTAGGGCATTTGAGGAGCTGTGAAGGGACGAGATGGAGGCATTCACTATTATCCTATGGACACTTTGGAGTAATGGCAATCAGTTTCAACAATAATTCCTAGCTTATTCTAGAGGATCCAATTCAAAAAGCATTGTCCTACGCGCAGATGAATGAAAAGAAGGACATAGGCGAGATTCACCCAACCAACAGACTCACAGAACACTATCCCCGATGACGAGGGTGGCAACCCCCAGTGCCACCCAGCTATAAACTAAATCTCGATGCAACGTATCTTGACGATAAGGCTAGTTTTGGGATAATCATTTGTGATGTATAGGGCGATGTTTTGCTGACAGAGGAGAAAGTAACAATGCTCAATGGACCGACCGAGTTGGCAGAGGCTTTGACACTGGGCATACAGACTGCCATTGAGGCGGGGATGGACTACTCTGAACCGAAATTGATTCTCAAATTGTGTGGAAACTCATACAACGTACAGATAGTTATGATAATGAAGTCCCAATAATTGTAAACGATATTAGAAGGAAGCTTAGAAGAAAGGACATTGAAGGTGTCTTATTGACAAAACGAACACAAAATGAGGTAACCAATCTTTGTTGGCTATTCATGCACGGTGAAACAACCATTCATAGATTTGGATGGAGTACCCACATTGGGTTTATCATATATTTTGCACTGATTCACCCACCTTTACCTAGTTTTTGGCTCTTTCTATTGTTTTCTTTGTACTTAAATTTAAATTTAAATTAAATAAATAAATAAAACCAACAACAACAACAAACTTTCATCATTGAATTCATTAACTTCAATGTTAATATATTTTTTAAAATGACTATTGATTAATGGATAAAGCATTTATTACCATTTCAAAGTCTATGATTTGATTCTTCATCCCTCAACTGATGAGCTAATTTTTTTTTTAAACAATCATGTTGATTTATCTAGACTAAAGGTAGAAATCGTAAAAGTCTTAAGATTTCCAATTTCTAAAACAGGAAAAGATATCCTTAGGCTTGGTATGCCGAGCCTTATAAGGACTCAATTGGAATCTCTTTATGGCTTGATCACTTTAACCAAAGTCTTCAATAGAGTTTCCTTAGTCAGCTCAGCCTAGAGGTTCTAAATTTTTCATCTTTGCCACGACCAAATTCTCAATGAGTCTTCTTGGGCAGTTTAGCCTAGAGGGTTTTAATTTTTCTCTTTCTTCATTCACTTAAGGTCGGTTCAACTCTCCTCAGCCCTATGCTTTTTCTCACTTTGGTTCGGTTAGTTATCATTTTCCTTAGGTGCTCATTTTGAGGAGCAACTCTCCAACGCTAATATATACTTTTGCGCCCTAGTAGCAGTTCCACGTATGTACTCACAGGATTACTCGTGGAGACCAAAGGAACTCATCATCTTTCAAGCCAGCAATAATATAGCCCTGAGAGCAATCTCGTTGGTGCAACCTTCAACCTAAAGCACCTTGGCATTGAATCTCAATACATAGTGTCAAAGACGTTCATTGACCCTTTGCTTAATGGCGAATAGGTGAATCATCAATTTTTCCTAGTTACGCCCTTCTAGAAATTGAGTGACGAAGGCTCGAACCAATTTCCAATAAGAGTCAATAGAGTTTTGCATTAGTTGGCGAAACCACTCTTGAGCCAACCCCAATGAATGAGAATGATCGACACTTGATTGCATCTTGAACTCTATTGAGTTCCATCTACAAGCAGAACGTGGTGAGGTGTTCGATCGATTCTTTCGTACTATCATTGGCCTTCATTGTTGGTAGATTGAACTTTGAAGGCACTTCTTCTTGCATGTCCTTATCAGTTAAGGCAAGATCAACTTTTTCCAGTAGGTTTCCCACATCTAGGCCCACATTCTCTTATGCCTTTTTCATATTGTCAAGCTTCTTTTGAATCCTCTACAACTCGAGTGTTAGGATCAACTCTTTGTTTTCCATTCGTCTCTCTACTTTTCGTTTAGTAGGTCACGCAGATAGGACCCAAAGTTGGTCTTTCTACCTTCTTGCTTTCCTCGATGATGAAAAATGTGTGATTGATGCACTTGTGGACGAACGGACCTTAAGTCTCATTGTTGCAAACGGTGCGAGATTGAGATTAGTGGTCGTTTGTCAAGAAGTGTTGTTCCTTCAAATCCTTGAGAGTTAGCATCTTGTTGCGTTGCCACCGAGTAAGATCTTCCTAATGGGATTTGAATTTTGGACATGAGATTCCCTTTTTCCTTCGTTTGCTAAGCCTTTGCCTTTGATCTAGTCTTGAACGAACAAATGAGGGTTCTGATGAAGCGATCTAGGTAATTTGGCCTTGTGTGGCTAAAGATGAAACCTTTATGATCTAGGTATTTTATGGCCTTGTGTGGCTACTCGCCTATGATGTAGCTCATGATCTGATTCATCGCCCCTTCCAGATCTATGTTATTGCGTTGCTCATATTTTTCGGATGCACAATTTTGGTAAAGCACAAATTTATCTCTACAAATAACGTCGATTGTTGATATCAAAATCCGAATCAACAACAAATTTGTTTTGAGTAAGAGAATCGAACCAATGCCTGTAAAACAAAGGAAAATTGCAAATTGATATGTTGTAAAACCCAACACGATTTGATGCTAAGTTAAAATTGAGTTTATGGAGAAAGTATGGTTTTTAATGCGTACCTTGTATGTGATATCTCTCTTCAAATTTATAAAGAGATTTATATATAAGCTTCAAATGAAAATACTAAAAGTCTCAAGATTCTAGATTCATAAATAAGAAAGAATAACTTAGAGCTTTGGTAGATCGAACTTCAGATGGGCTTGATCAGAATCTTATTGGCCTGATAATTTCACTCATAATAATTGAAATAAGTGATAATGGATAAAGATAAAATTTATACTCTACTTGGAGGAAGGAAAAAAAGTCAATCAAGACATGATTCAATAGATAAAGATATTTATTATGTTCTTTTAGGTCAAAATGTTTAATCCTCTCCTCTTGTATTGTTTATACTAAAAAAAATTGACGAAAAGACAACAAAAGAAATCTATTTTTTTTTTAAATTAAAAAAAAAAATGAGCGTGTTTGTTTGCAAGGAAAAAGGAAAATTTAGTTGGGGAAGGGATACAAAAACGCATACATTCTCCCACATGAAAATCCCCAAAACGCAATCAACTGTTTCTTAGGATTGCGGACTTCCCAACTGATTTGCCGGCATGCCTCCACGTGGGTCCCACCCTAGAAAAACATTGTAACTGATCTCAATTATTATTATTATAATTATTAATTACAATATATTTTTTATATTTAAATTTAATGTAACGTATGAGTGAAGGAGAGTGGTGTGGTACTTTGCTTATGACTTCTCCAAGTCAAAAAATAATAATAATTACAATACTAATTTACTTTCCTTTTCCAACTCCTTTTCTTCTGTCTATCTTTTCCCCTTGATGGGATGTGTTTGACATTGACGTAACTGGGTTTACCAATTTACTTTCTTCCTTAACTCCCTTCCTCCTTTTTCCTACTTTAATACGATAATTAAGCCTAATCCAACTCTCTTTTGCCTCTCTTTTTCTTCCCCTCCAACGTAAATCTCGTTGCATTATTTATTATAAATTCTTCTAATTATTTTTTTAGTTCAACAATATATAGAGTATGAAAATTTAAATTCATGATCTCTTAGTTAAGGAGATATGTATTTAATAAGTTGAACTAGACTAAAAAATGGTATCTATTTAATCTTTATACTACCCAAATCTGAACATAGTTCTCTGACCAAAAAGTTGTGGGTTACAATCTCCTATTCTCACATATTGTTGAACTAAAATTTTTTTTTTTGATATTATTTAAAAAAACAACTCCATTAGTTTAAGTTTTTAATAGTTATGTGCTAAGCCGAGTATACTTGAATGAATAAGACATTTACTATTATCGTAAAGATAGATGGTTCGCTCGCTCAATGATAGGTTGTAAATTTAGTCATTTATTGTGTTGAATTCCTTTATATTTTGAATAGATTTCATGCTAAATTATGATTAATTTGATTTAGGTGGTGAAGTCCCAAGAATTTGACAGAATTCAACCTTAAAGCCCGTTTTGGAAGGAAATTTATGCATAAGGCTTTTTGACCATGTCCTACAATTTGGGAGATGCAGATTTTTATTACAAAAAAAGATATATATATTAGATATTAAAAGGAAGTCAAAATTTGTTGGAACTTTTCCATTTTTTGTGGGTCAAAATTAATTTTTTTAAAAAAAAAAAATTAAAAATTCTTTTGGTAGTTATAGTTATTTTTAGCTCTTGGGCCTATAAAAGAAAGACATTTGCATTGTAGAGATGACAAAACCTAAGAATATAGAGTGAACATTTTGAGTTACATGACGAATTTTGTCTGGTTGATCAAGTTTGATCTTAGTCACCATTGATGACTAATTTTTCATTTTGAATACAAGGGTGGGCTAATTCTAATTCCAACTGTAAGTTTTGTGAGCTTTGATTCTTTCTAGAATTTTCTTCAACTTCGAGAATTCTTTATTTCTTGTTCTTATTTTTTATGAAAGATTGTTATTAATTAAATTGACGTCTTAATTTAATTTCAGTTTTTCTATCGCTATCCATGAATTTGTGATCATAGTTATTACGAATGATTGAAATAAAAGTAGTAAAGGGTTGACTTATATGTGTGTAAATGTGGATATTCTTTTTTATATAGCTTGCATAATGGACTAATTAAATTGTAGCAGTCTCGATTTGATTAATTTTAGTTTAGTCATCTTCGTATGTTTAATACTATTTTTTAATTAATATGGAACACTATCATGCCCAATTAATTTATTGGCAATAATTGACTTGGATGTTGGGTTTGAGTCTATGAATTTAGGAGAATTTATAATTGTCACACTATCTTGTTTAGTAGGTTAAATTCTTGAATTGAAAATTTATCGTTTTAAACCTACGATCAAATTACAATTGAATTAAAAATTTACTTTTGGATTGGATATTCGGTAAGATCTATTCTCATTAATTTAGATTTTTATTACTTTGTTTAATTTAGTTTAATTCACGAACTTACAAAAACTCATTTTTTACTTTTATTGATTAACATTGAGAAATTAATTCTCATAGTTTTCTTGGGATTCGACCCGATTCCACTATTTCTACAATTTAATTTAAAAAATTGGTATTTTATTTGAAGAGGGTCGACAACCCGTTCACCCAACCCTACAATTATTGAACTCAAAACAAAAAAAAAAGTTTAATAATTATGCTACTAAGCACATAAATATGTTTCAAATCAACTTGCCATATAATTCTTAAATAATACCCTGACAACTTATAATTTAATCTTTAATTTATATTTTTTACTTTCAAAATTAATTAATTTGTTAAATAACTTACATGTTTTTTTTATAACTTCAAGTTAAAGGTAAAAATTTTGAAATTTAAATCACATTTTGGTCATGCACAATGAGATTCTCATGTCCACCTAGTTGACTTGAGTTACTTTGAGAGTGAGGTTGTCTTTGCAAACCAGTACTCACATGTTTTTTTTAGAGAAAAGAAACTCTAAAGATCATGCAATATAGAATTATAGCTGACCAAACATATTTTATCTTTGAATGAATAGACAACTAAAAAGAATACAAGTAGTAGCTACCAAAGTTATTCTTATTTTTAAAAATTGAAAAATATTCACGATTGGTCCCTAAGATTTGATTTAGATTGTATTTGGGTCTCTCAATTTTCAAACACAACATTTTAACCCTTCAAGTTTGGGATAATCTAGTATTTGGTCTCTATCGTTAACACTTTTGGTCACTTCAGTTAACTTTAAGCTATGTAGTGAACACTTTTACTTTTGAGGTTGACGGGACATAAATATATTAAATTATGAATTTGACATGACATCACTTTATTAACAAAAAAAATTAATTTAGTTTAAACTAAAAAACCATTAAATAACAAATAAAAGGTCAATAAAAAAATTAACAATATTTGGTTGCGCATCACCATTAAAAATTAGATAACTATTTACTTTTCAAAAAAAAAATCTCATTATCTGCATTTCTCTATCCTAGATGTAAAAAACATAATTGTGGTGTGTATAAAAAAAATAGACACACCAGTATCTAGCCAAATATTTTCGAAAACAAATTACTTTGCTTCTGTTTCATTCCTCCTTCGTCTTCGTCTTCATCTTCATCTTCATCTTCATCTTCATCATCTCTTCCTTCATCTTATATATTAATTTTACCAATATTTTTTATATTTGTTTGGCATTGAGTTCGAAGTCTCAAATTGGACA
The DNA here is from genome assembly GCA_026257165.2 of Telfairia occidentalis. Classification (NCBI taxonomy): domain Eukaryota; kingdom Viridiplantae; phylum Streptophyta; class Magnoliopsida; order Cucurbitales; family Cucurbitaceae; genus Telfairia; species Telfairia occidentalis. The sequence goes on from JAOANK020000003.1 coordinate 949,538, forward strand.
AGGGGAAGATCATGGGTATATAATTTAAGGATAACATCTCAATTGACATGCGGCCTTTTGGGTGAAACTAAAAGCAAAACCATAGAGGCTTATGCTCAAAGTGAACAATATTATACCATCGTGAAGATATAAAGTTGTTGCTTGTCCCTAACCAGTGATACTAAAGCCATGCCCCTGACTTAGCCATGTCGGGGAGAATCTTCTGGTACCGAATAAGGAAAAAGTAGGCGAGCCTTATCCTCGGGTACTAAACAAGGAAAAAATAGGCGAGCCTTAAAGACACATAGTCATGTAGAAATCTCTATTTGAGAAGAGGCTCGAGATTGTTTGGCATTGCGTCTAAAGTCTCATATTAGCTAGACAAGGGGAAGATCAAGGGTATATGAGTTAGGGACAACGCCTCCACTGGCATGAAGTCTTTTGGGTGAAACCAAAAACAAAACCATGACGGCTTATGCCCAAAGTGACAATATCATATCATTGTGGAGATGTGAAGTTGTCGTTGTCCCTAACAAGTGGTGTTAAAGTCATGCCCTTGACTTAGCCATATTATGGAAATCTGTAGATGTTGAAGAAGGGGAATGTCTCACATTGGCTAGACAAAGGTAAGATCATGGGTATATATGTTAGAGACGACATCTCCATTAATATCAAGTCTTTTAGGTGAAACCAAAAGTAAAGCCATGAGGGCTTATGTCCAAAGTAGACAATATCCTTCCATTGTGGAGATATAGAGTTGTTGCCGTCCCTAACCATATTCAACTAATTTTATTTATCTATTTTTTTTTATTAATTAACTATTAAATAGATATTCAATAAACACCAAAACAGATTCTAAACACAAAAAGTTAAACTAATTTTTTATCCTTAAATCTAAAGAATAAAAACCTAAAAGAAAACACACACAAAATTTAAAAACATATGGGTTCTTCCCCTTCAACTCTTTCCAAATCTGTCCACTGCTATCTTCTTCTTTAACTATTTTTATGTAAATGTCCTTATATTTTGTAGAGATCGAGTAACTCAGATGAACTAAAGAAATTAGAAGTTCAAATATATATTTTGGGCCACTACATTGAGAATCAATCAACTAATTAAGAAGTTGGTTGAAGCTAAAACTTCGTGGAGGTAGTGTCTCAACGATCAAAGCGTTAAGATACTAAAATTTGAAGTATTATCACTAAAACAGTTCGTAGCGTCTCAACTCTTATTATAGCATCTCAACCTTGTTTACAGCGTTGAGACGTTGTCACTCTTTTATATATATAAAGTAGGGTTTTGTTTGCATTGCAATAGAGGAATTTGGGGGAGAAAAGTTAGTAGTTCTTAATTTTTACCCAATTGGAGTGTAAGAAAACCATTAGAGAGTTGAGGAAAAAAAAGATTCAAAGCTCGGCAGGGGTGGATCCACGTTGGGCCCAGGTGCCCCCCCTCGATTTTTTCTTTTTTCGATTTAATCCTATAGTTCCTTGAAGACTACTAATATTTTTAATATATTTGTGGCTTAAAAGATTCAATGTGCCCCTTTAGTTAGTTGGTCATATGCTTTCCTTGTCAAATTATAGGTCTTGGGTTCAAATCTTAGCAAGTGCATTCAATATATTTTTTTGCTTTTATATAGATTTTTTTTCTTTTTGACATACTTCTTTCAAAAAAAATTCTCTCTATTTTTTTTTCGCTTTCTAAATTTGCTCTCTAATTTTTATTTCTCTTTTTTTTCTAATACATCACTCACTTTTCATATTAATTTTTTTTTATATTTTTCTCAAACTTTTCACTCTCTAAAATTTATTTCTTCAAACTTATTTTTATCTCTAACATATTTCTCTCTAAAATATCTCTGTTTATATTT
>JAOANK020000003.1:959030-975354 GCA_026257165.2 Telfairia occidentalis
TGAGTTTCTTGTTTAGAGTTTTTGACTTCTCCGTTCTTGCCTATTGTAACAATTTCTCACATAATATTTGGCATTTTTTAATTTTACTTGACTTGATACTGTATATGTTATCTTAAACAGCATCACAGAATGTGCAATCTCAAGTTCCAAATCAAGGGCAGTCAATTTCTGTCCCACTGTCTTCCAATCAGCCTCAGCAGCGCCAGCAATTAATGCCCCAGAACATCCAAAATAGTATTGCTTCTCAGAGTTCATCCAGCTTACCTTCTGCAGTACCTTCTGTCCCTGGATTGGCTCCATCTTCAATGCCTATGGTTGGCCAGAATCCAGGCGTGCAAAATGTATCTGGAGTTTCACAGAATTCTGTTGGAAATGCTATGGGTCAAGGAGTTCCTTCCAATGTATTTCCCAACTCTCAGAGGCCAATACAAGGAAGACAAGTAGTTTCCCAACAGCAACAACAGCAGTCACAAACCCAGCAGCAGCAGTTTCTTTATCCGCAGCAGTTACAACAGCAAATTTTGAAGCAGAAATATCAGCAGGGAAATATGCCACACCAACTTATGCCATCTCACATCCCACAACAGCAACAGAATCTAATACAACCAAATCAGCTGCAGTCATCTCAACAATCTGTTATACAAACTTCATCTGTTATGCAACCTTCTGTGATGCAACCTTCGCTTTCTAATCTTCAGCAAAACCAGCAATCTCCCATTCAGCATCCCACTCAATCCATGCTTCAGCCACCTCCACAGCCAGTTCTTAGGCAGCAGCAACAGTCCCAACAACATGCTGTGATGCATCAGCCACCTACAATGTCACAGTTGACAAGCTTGCCTTCACAGCAACAGCTAATTAGTCAACAACCAAATTCTTCAAGTGTGCAGCAGAATCAATTAATTGGGCAGCAAAACAGTGTTGGGGACATGCAGCAACAGCTGCCTCAGCAATCAAGGTCGCATGCGCAGCAGAGCAATCTATCAAACATGCAGTCCCCACCATCGCAGCAGCAGCAACAGTTAATGGCTCAGCAAAACAACCTATCAAATTTTCCGCAGCAGCAGTTAGGACCTCAAAGTAATGTTTCTGGACTACAACAACAAATGCATGGAACTCCGTCAGGTAACTCAAACATGCAAACAAATCAGCACTCTGCGCATATGATGCAACAGAACAAGGTTCAAATGCAGCAACAACCTCCACAAAATGCATCAAATTTATTGTCAACACCAGGTCAGCAAGGACAACTTCAGCCATCCCAACAGTTGATGTCACAGATTCCGTTACAGTCTACACAAGTCCAACAACAGGTACCTTTGCAGCAGCAACAGCAGCAGCAGCCAAATGCCATGTCACATGAGCTCCAACAAAGGCATCAAGTTGGAGGTCAAGCACCAGGCTCCTTGCTTCAATCGCAAAATGTAATGGATCAGCAAAAGCAGTTGTATCATTCACAAAGGGCTCTTCCAGAGACATCATCAAGTATGTATTCTTGCTCTGTTTCAATTTTAGAGCCTTATTAATAACTATTGAATGGTTAAACTAGTAAGATATTATTAATGATAGCTGAAATGCTGGTGAACTTGTTGAAAACATGATGTGTTTGAAATGGGTAACGAAGAGACCAGGAGGGAAAGAACAGTAACATAGACTCAATTTGGAGATTTGGAGTTTCTTGGTAATTGAATGAAAATAACGAGTCTTTTCACAATTTGTAATGTTAATGACCCTCGATTTTATTCTTGAAGCTTTTGGGGTGAGGTTTAACACCTCCTTGTGGGCGTTGGTGACGCCAACTTTTTGTAATTATTAGTTAGGCATTATTCTTTTGGATTGAAGCCCGTTTCTTAGTTAGTCGTCGGGTTTCTTTTTTGGGGCTTTTTTTTGTATACCCTTGTTTTCTTTTATTTTTTCAATGAAAGCAAGTTTCTCATCAAATTTATTATTATTTTTTATTCTTGAAGCTTTGCCTTTTGTAATTCATTGATATGAATAAAATTGTCTCTTGTTTAAACAAATTTTATTTTTGACACTAAGCATATTTCAACTTTCTTAAATTTCATACTGGGAAAGTTATTCATATAATAGTTGCCGTTATCGTGTAATTTAGTTTCTGTCAAGTTCATGAGAACTTAGATTACAATCGTGGATGTAAAAATCGAAGATGTTGCCGATAATATCAGTGATATAACAGGAAATGGGATATTGGCAACGTATGAGGAGGGAAATTATTCCCCCCCATATTGTGATACAAAATATCGGTGGTATATCTAATTTCGTGGATATTTTGACTAATATCCACAAGATTTTATTGATTTTCCCTACCAACCATCTCATTAAAATACGTATATCATATTTTTTGGGGGAAAAAATTAACTATAGAGCTCATCAAGAAGACAAAAACCATGCTGATTGAGAGAGAGCCCACTGCTGGTATTCTTCTTCTACAGGTGGCATAGATATTTAAACTTCTATATACACAAGTAATCATAAGAAAAACTTAGCTTTCTTTGGCACTCTACCTTCCTTTACCTTCTATTTCCATGCCTTTTTGTTGTTGGTAGTGGTGGTTCTGGTGGTGATGGTGTTCTTTTTTCCCCTTTTCTTTATAGCCTTTGGACCCTCTACTGTTCCTCCATTTTTTTTTATTTGTTGTCAATGAAGGCTGAGTTTTTTTATTAATAGAGGGCGCACAATCTCTGTGTTGTAGTTCACCTATGTCCCCTAGGCACATATTTTCCATAACCTCTAACCTTTATTTCATTTATGTAGCATCTTTAGATTCCACGGCTCAGACAGGACAAGCCAATGGTGGTGATTGGCAAGAGGAGATTTATCAGAAGGTACTAAGCTAACACTTCATCACTCTAAAATGAATTTTGCTTTACTCTTTTGAGATTCAAAAGAAAGTTCATTCAATTTTCATTATTATAAGAGTACACATTGTAAATGTTTGTTTTACTATTCTTTCTTGTGGCAGAGTTTCACTACCAAGCAGCCCATTTTAACATGATGTATATTAACAATACAAAAAATGTCCCCTTTTGTATGGATCTCGTTTCATTTCATCAATGAAATCACGTTTCCATCTAAAAAAAACAATACAAAAAGTGACTACAGTAAGCGAGGGTTAGACTGTCAAGTAGATAAGGGGTAAATTTTGAGATGTAAGATTTAGCCAAATATTCAATAACTAAAAATTCAATGTTTCAACTCTTAATTTCATTCTACAGGTGGCTATATCTGTAAAGACCAAGTCAAGTCCTATTGTGAAAAAGAAATACTTTTCATTTATTAGTGAAAAGTTACCAATGGAACCTACCTGCTCCTATATACCTCCTTACCAGAGTTTACTTAAAAAAGCACCCAATTAGTCATATGATATGTAATTATGAAAATATTTAGAATTCTTTTAGGTTGTCTGGATGTAAGTGACCATGGAACTCCAAGAATACAATTGTACAACCTGTACAACCTATAGAACAGATCCTGTTCAAGTAAGGTCGTTGGATGTGAGTGACCATGGAAAATATGGATTTGATAAAAACAAGTCTTCATATTTTGGTAGTGTCTTTTTGAAAGTGGAATTCATCCTTTGCCCTTTCCTTTCCATTCGCTTTGATCTCTTTGATTTTGTTCAGATCCTCATCATTGGGTTCTGAAGTTTTCTTATTATTTCAAGATGTTAGAGAATGTTCTACCACCCAATTTGTGTACATATGATATGTAATTATGAGGAGATTTGGAATTCTTTTAGGTTGTGTGCACTATTTTAAAAAGTGCGCCTAGGTGCTATGTGCACCTCTCATTCAGTAAAGTGTGCTTGAGGTGTGTGCCTCGATGCGTTATTTTTTTTAATTATTATTTTTTAATTAAGGGATAAATATAAGAATAATCTTAAAAAATATCATTTTTTCTTAAAATCTGAAATAAAAGCTCTATTTTGTTTAACTTTTCATATTTTTCTTCATACATAAAAAATTTATTTCTATATTTCTAATGTGCACCTCATAAACAATGTTTTAAAAAGCTTTTGAGGCTTACGCCTTGAGGCTCGCCTCGAGGCAAGGCTATAACTTTTAGCCTCGAGACTTACGCCTTCTTTGGACCATAAGAGGCTTACGCCTCTCATAGAAGAGGCTTACGCCTCCACGAAAATGCACCAAGGCTAGTCTTTACGCCTCGTATAATGATTAGAAGAATAATATTAATTTTTCAAATTCTACCAAAATATAAAAAGGTTCCTTAATGTATGGACTGCTAATACATGAGTTGTGACTATTCAATCTATTATTTTTTATCTAAAAAAGGCCTTTACTTCCTAGGCTTTAAAAACATTGAAGAAAAAAATTTATAGAATAAGTCAAATCTATCAGTGATAATAGTAGTGATGTTTAAACATGTTCTTTTAGAATTTTTATTTGAGTAGCAATTGATAGGGATGACTTTTTAATGTTTCTATATAACTATTACATTTAGCAATACTTGATTACACAAATTTAGGATTTTTATAAATTTTTTTATTAAAATTGAGGCTTACGCCTCACATTGTCTTGAAGCTTACGCCCCGCCTCTTCAAGAAGAAAAGCCTTGAGGCCGCCTTTAGCCTTTTAAAACATTGCTCACAAAAAAAAGCTTGCGCCTTTTTTTGCACCTCGCGCTTAAGCTCTGAAGGGCTATTGTGCTTTAGAGTGCCTTGGGCTTTTAAAAACACTTGTTGCGTGGATGTGATTGGCCATGGAAAGTATGGATTTGATAAACAAGTCTTTATATTTTGATAGTGTCCTTTTGAAAGTGGAATTCATCCTTTGCCCTTTCCTTTCCATTCACTCTGATCTCTTTGATTATGTTTAGATCCTTATCATTGGGTTCAAAAGTTTTCTTATTATTTCAAGATGTTGAAGAATATTCTACCATTCTTTGTACTACAAAGGAAGATGTTGCAATAGTGAGCAAATGTTTTGGTGGGCTTGCTTTCTTCAAGTTCGGTTGAAATTGAAAAGGCCATGAATTGGGCCATGAGGTTGGTGGTTGGTGTTGCATAGGATGTGGAGTCCATAAGTGCTAATGGGCTTATTGGGTTAGTTAGATAATGGGATAACCATGCTTTCAGGTATACACTAGGATTTAGGCATAAGGTTATTGTGAGTATGTACGGTCTTCATCCTTTGAATGGGCCTCGAGCTAGGTTTGAAAGACATTTCTAGAAGTTTGTGGGATGCTATCTCCATTATAGGTGGTTGGGAGATAGACCCTCTGCTCCTTGTTCCCTCATTGGTACCATTTGTCGTCTATAAGGAGTCAGTTGGTGGTGGCTTCAGTTCTACCTTCTTTTGGCAAATCTTCCGCTCTTGCTTGTGGATTCCACTGTCCTTCATCCAATAGGGAGATGACAGATATTGTGGCTCTTTTGCCCTTGCTAGGGGTTCTAGTAGCCCGGGGGAAGCGATACATGTCTTCGAGTCCCCGTCCTTCATAAGGGTGTTTTTGTAGATTTTTTCCCTTTGTTTGGTGGACTCTTCCCCTTTGGTTTCCCACTTTTTCATCATTGTGGGAAGTTAAAATTTTCAAGAATGTCAAATTTTTTTGTATGCTAGGTCCTTCACGGTAGAGTTAATACACTAGGCAGTCGTCCTTTCTGATAGCTTTGTAGTGCTGCGTCTTTTGTAGGGTCTGTAAACAATTCCTTAGACAAAGAAGAGAAAGAAAAAGGAGCAAGGTGTTTTGATAACGAACTAACCAAAAAAGACCCCGAAGATTCAAGAGACTGAACGATCTTATCTTCCTCTTCCCTCAAATGAAGGGAATACAAAAGAGCCAATGAAGATTCAAACTCCAAAAGTTCAGAATCCTTCAAATTTCTTTGAAAAACAATTTGCCAAGAAGAATGAATAGAATCCCAATTATAGAAAATCGAGCAATTTCAGCCAACTTGAGTATAGTACAACTGGTTAAGTCATAACTCCGAAACTAAAAGATCGTGAGTTTGAATCCCTACTCCCACATGTTGAACTCAAAAAAAAAAAAATCAAGCAATTTGGATTGGAGACCACTTTGGAAATATTTGGGAGAGAGAGTTCGAGAGATACCCAATCACGTTATACATCATACCAAAAGGTAGTTCTATACCCATTATCCACCTTCAAAACAGAAAGATGCTTTATTGCATTCCACTGCTTAGATATGTTGTTCCAAGGGCAATTTAAGCACCCTTTTAATCTACTAATAACATGGTGATTAAAAGCATTAGAACCATATAAGCTAGCCACCACTTTCCTCCAAAGAGCTTGAGGTTCATGACAAAAATGCCACCTCCATTTGGCTAAAAGAGTTTGATTTCCCCTTTTAAGACCACCAATACCGATCCCATCATTTTCAACAAGTTGTGTTACGAAATTCCAACCAGCCAAATGCCTCAAATTGCCATCCTCATCGACCCCAAGATTTTTTTCATACTTCTCTCAATAGAAGAGCACACTTTAGTAGGCATTAGAACAGAGACATATAATAACTACAAATGTTGGAGAGAACTGAGCTACACAAAGGAAGCTTACCTCCTTGAGAAAGATAGAATTTTCTCCATTTTACTAACTTTTTCTAGATTTTTTTTTAATGATAGGTTGCCTAAACCCCATAGAACAAGAATTACCACCCAAGGGTAAACCCAAATAAGAGATCAGAAAAACGTCTAGCTTACAATGAAATGTTGAACCCACCTCAGATAACCGAGGCTCAGAAATATTAATACCAAATATTGATGATTTATCCCAATTGACCTTCAAACCCAAGAGCCATTTAAATACTGAAACAACATGATATGAAACCTTTAGGGACTATAATTAAAAATCCTTCCACTTAAGTAGAACTCCTAATTATCAAGCCCTAAAAACTCCAAATCAATTAGAACCAAACCTAAGGATAAGATTAGATAAGGATTACCTTGATGATCAAGAGGGAAGGAGAACTTGTTCCTTACTCAAGGTTGAACACTCCACAAGAAGGTTGATCAAACATACTTGAATGTTCAAGCTTGCAACCTTAGACCAAGAATTGCAAAGAAGTAGATGAACTCTCAGTCATAAAAAAATGCAATATTGCAGAAAAATTCATTCCCCTAAAATATGGTTCCTCCTGTTACATAAATACTAAATCCTAGGCTATTAGTGATAAGCTAAAAGACTATTCTACCCTTGTATTGTAAAAATACTTTAGAAGGAAATAAACCCTAGAGAATTTAAAAATAAAAGAAAAGAAAATAAAAAAATAAAAACATATTAATATAGCTAATGCATAAAAAAACTTAAAAGACCTTATACTTAGCAAAAATTATATAATAATTAAATAATTTAAATATCTTCTTGTAGCTTCATTTGACACTATGTATCTAGCTTTGGGTTGTTTTGCCCTTCTTGATCTACCTTAGTGAAGTTCACATTTGTGTGTATGTGAGAATCAAATGCTAGATGAAGTTGCTTAGTCCTTGATCGAGTAATTTGTCTTGGAGGCAGGATGAGAACTTCTTGATTCATATCACAGCAAGTGCCTCAAACAACTGTCAACATCTTTACAAAATAGCAATATATCACCGAAAGATTGGAGATGAGAAATATGAACCGAATTATTTCCTATAAGCCTTCAAATTTCAAGTGAACCCATCAAATGCAGATTTTCCAGCAAGCTATTCAAAACATCCCCTACTAAAAGGAAGAGAAAGGGAGAGAGGATCCCCTTGCCTTAAACCCACCCCTCGATTAAGTTGAAAGCTTTTTCAAAGTCAAAGCTTCAAAGTCCATCCCTTTTTGTTCTTTAACCAGTATTCCATCACAAGTTCATTTGCAATAAGAATGGGATCAATAATAATTTGTCTTCCTTCTTGATTATAGAAATGGTTGAAGACATAACCTTCTTAAGACACTTTGCAAGAACTTTAGCCCGAATTTTATAAATGAAAGTAGCAAGGCTAATGGGTCAAGTCTTTGACTTCAGAAATTCTCTCCTTTTTTGGAATGAGACAAATGAAGTTCTCTTTTAAACAATAATTAACATGTTTCTGTAGAACTCCTTACGAAACCGAGTGATCAGTTTTAAGGTGCTGCCAAAAATTTAATATAAACCATCATGTCTCAGGAGCCTTATTTTTTCCAAGGCCTTCCATAGCCCCCAGAGTTTCAGATTCAAAATTTCTCTTCAGTAATAACCTATTATCAGAAGAAATTGGTCTCCAATTCGAATCAAATGGAACAAGCTGCTGCAAACCTTCAGAACAATAGAGCCTTGTCCAAAAACTGATTATTCCGCCTCAATTGCCAATTGAAAAATAAGTTTTTTTTTCTTAATCATTTACCAATTCAGATATCGAAGCCTTCCTTTTTCTTGATCATTTACCAATTTAGATATCAAAGCCTTCCTTTTTCTTGCCGCTAGGAATCTATGAAAAAGCTTGTATTTTCATCCCCCTTCTTCAACCACTGGGTCTTGCATTTTGAATTGAATTCCTTTCTTCAATAATGTACAGATTTAACAAATCTCTCCTAAGAGAACATTTTTTTGACGTTATCAGATTTTGATAAAGGCAACAATTCCTTAAAATTAACTTCGGCAATTTCTGATAAGATAAGATATTGATTTCTTTTTTTTTCTTCTTTTGCGACTGACTCCATTGGCTAACCTATTATTTAGAGGTTTTTTATGGGAAGGAAATTCAGATGGTGAAGAAAAAATACACTCTCCTAATAGATGGCTTTGAAGATTTGGCAGAGAGGATATACCCTTGGGAGGATTACTATCAGAAGGAACTTTGGTTTGGACAATACTGTGGATCGAGTCATGAGACGTTTTCTCTTCTTGTTGAGGCCTCAGTGGTGCTCACTTTGCAAAAAGCTGAGGAGGATCTCGATCATATGCTCTGGTCTTATCAATGGACTTACTCTATTTGGGATTTATGCTGGGATGTGCTTGAGGTCTGGTTGGATAATCATGACAGTATTAGACCTTTGCTTATCGAGTCTATCCTTCCTCCTCTTTTTAGGAATAAGGGCAGGTTTCTCTGGCAGGCGCGTATTTGTGCTTTTTTGTTGGTAATTTGGAATGAGATAGAATTTTTAGAGGTTTTGAGAGCTCGGTTAGTAAGGTTGGAGAGGGAGTGAGGCTTAACACTTCCTTATGGGCGGCAGTGTCTCCCCCTTTTTGTAATTATAAATCTTGAATTGGTTCTCCTTCCTTAGTTAGGTTTGGGGTTCCTTTTTTGGGGGGCTGGTTTTTTTTTTTTTGGTATGCCCTTTTATTCTTTCATTTTTTTTCAATAAAAGCATGATTTCTTACCTCAAAAAAAAACTTTGGTTTGGACGGCCAAAACAGATCCTCAGATTCTAGAAAGTAGAAAGGTTGTGTTGGACCTTGTAAGTATTTAAAACCAAGGCCTTATTTGAGAAGAACACATCCTACATGTTGGGAGTTGGAAATGGAATTCTCTTTTGGGAGGATTAGTGGATCGAGAACTGGTGGTTAAAACCCTCCTTCCCTTCTCCCTTCAGAATTTTGAAGGCTAAATCCTGGACTGTGCAAGATTGTTGGAATATTGACTGACTTACCTGGAATCTTTGGCTAAGAAGGAACTTCTCTGACAGGGAAATGAAAGAGTGGGTCAGCCTTATTTCGTTGTAGAGAACATTAGATTTGGGCAAAAGCAATGATGAGATTTTGTGGAAGTCCATGACTCTGGCTAGTCTTGAAGAGAAAATAATCCTTAACCACTAGAGAAAATAAGCCCCAAGAAGTGTAAGTTGTTCCTATAGACACTGGTCCTATTATAGTATCAACACCCTAGACAAGGTTCAAAAAAGGAAATGGAACCTTACATTCAGTTATCCCCTCAAATTTGTGAAAGTCATAAAAGCGAAGAGTTCTTATTCCATCTCTTCATTCTCGAAAGCGTAAGCCGGTCAATTGGCTGTCGAAGTGCAGACAACAATTAGGTAGACCTTTCTTTCATTTTGACGGTTGGTTTAACGATATCATATTCTTCCTCAAGCTTGGAGTTGCTCTTTAGCTGGTCAAGTTGCCGGCCCTTTGACCATTTCGGTGCCATAGTTTCGAGTGCATAAGGTCCAGTTTTTTATGCCAATGCCCTTCTAGAGGAATGGTATTTTATTTAAATGACCAGCCAGAAATAACATCTAGGAGCCACTCGTCCACAATCTTCAAATCACGCTAGACCAATCCAAACTGTTGGTAAATAAAAGTTCAAACTTTTGAAGCAAAAGAGGGCCTTAAGTGGAGACAATTTACACCATGAACCAAGGACAATGATGTTTTCAAAAAAACTATCAAAGGTCCATGTTTCTCATTAAAAAAAACAAAAAAAAACTAACAAACAATGGACAATCAAATTCTTTTGAATTCTTCTTATCCAAAACAGAATTATTTTGATTTCTCTTAAATTGGGTTGCCTTACAAAAATTCTTCCGTAAGTACTCTACTTTTTTTGTCAGCCTAAATTGGCGACATTCTGTTTAATCCCTCCCCTCTGACCTGAGGATGTCTCGTTTGCATCCCATGGCCTTAAGGCTATTTTTGTTTGTTGGTACTAATGAGGCTTTTCCTATGTTTCCAATAAACAAGAGAGAAAGAGGGTTTAGTCTTGAAAGTGACAATGAACCTTGAGATGGCATACAAGAGGGTGGATTGGGATTTTGTCCTTGCTGTTCTTGAAGCTAATGGCTTTGGTCCTAAATGGAGGTCTTGTGACAGTGGCCACTTGCTTTAGTTGTCTCCTTGGGGATGGATTAAAAAATGTTAGTATTAATTATTTGTAGTTTCCTGATGATACTCTTCTTTTCTTGATGTTTGAATAGGAAAGTTCTACAATCTCTTCAAAATCATTTATATCTTGGAAAAGACATTTGGGTTTAAGGTGAAATCCGTGTTTGTGCGTATTAATTGACTACATTGATGAAGAAGTTAGCAGTGTGGCTGAGGACTTTGGTCTAAAGTAGATGTTTTGGTTTTGGCCATTCATTATTTGGGCATCCAGCTGCTTAGAAGTCTAAGGTTTGATGTTTGGGAATCTGGTTTTGGAGAGGATTACTTCTAAAGCCATCGGAATTCAGAAGCATAGTTTAAAGGAGGTTGGGGTATTCTGATTTCTTTGGTATTCTCTAACTTTCCTAATTACATATTTTTGTGTTTAAGGTGGCCAAGAGAGTGTTAGAGGATTGAGTTCCTTATCTTTGCTCAAAAGGTCTGATCTAGGAGCGTGGCTCCTGTTTGATTAATTGGAAGCGAGCTTTTCCAGATAACGCGCTTTTACATAGGATGCATCTACTTTGTTTTCCTTTATCAAGTGGGATTCTTTATTCTACTTCCTTGAGTAAATATTTTTTTCCTTGTAGAATTTTGAATACTTGTAAAAAAAATTTGTTTAACTGGTAAATTTGTTTTTGTAGATTAAAGCTATGAAGGAGTTGTACTTCTATGAACTGAAAGAGATGTACCAGAAAATTCTTCCAAAAGTGAATCAGGCATGTGATTCTACATCTATATCCTTGGACATTTGACTTTTTGATATTTTTAGTCGTGGTAGAAGTTAAATCCTCATTGAGGAGTGAATCCATTGATTGATCTATCACATTTTGTTCCTATCTACGAGCATTGTAAATTTTTTTCCCCACTTTGGCTGTTAAATACCCCTTCCCTCCAGCCACATTGTAGTTATTCTCATTCCCCTTGTTAGTATGGACTGATCTTGTTTAATTTGATATTTTATCGTTCAGTTTGACAGTCTTCCACAACAACCGAAGTCAGAGCAACTAAATAAGCTAAAGGCATTTAAGTCAATTTTGGAACGCCTTTTAGCATTCTTACAGGTTTCAAAAAATAATATCGTAATTGGATTTAAAGATAAGATAGGCCATTACGAGAAGCAGATTGTTAGTTTTTTACATTCCAATAGGCCAAGGAATCCAGTCTCCACTCTGCAGCCAGGACAGCTTCCTGCTTCTCACATGCATTCGATACAACAGTCACAATCACAGATGACTCCGTTACAGTCTCCTGAAAATCAAATCAATCCCCAACTGCATTCTGCAAACATGCAAGGATCTGTGGCTCCGGTGCAGCAGAACAATATGAACAATATGCAGCATAATTCTCTTTCATCTTTTTCAGGATCAGCACCACAACAAAATATGACGATGCCAATGCAGCCTGGTTCCAGTTTGGAATCAGGACAAGGAAATTCACTGAGCTCGTTGCAGCAGGTTGCTGCTGGATCTTTGCAACAGAACCCTGGAAACACTTCCCAACGGGCAAACAATAGTTCTTTGCCATCACAAAATGGGGTGAACGCTCTGCAGCCAAGTATCAGTCCTCTTCAATCAAATTCTAATATGCTTCAACATCAACATCTGAAACAACAGGATCCTCAACAGTTGCTGCAATCACAACAGATGAAACAAATGCAGCAGAGACAGATGCAGCAACAACTGAAGCAGCAGATTTTGCAGCAGCATCAGCAGCAGCAACAACCACAATTACATCAGCAACAGTCACAGCTACATCAGCAAGGAAAGCAGCAGTTATCCACACAAATGCAGGCGCACCAAATGTCACACCTTAACCAAATCAATGAGATAAATGACCTGAAGATGAGACAGGGGCTTGCTGTGAAGCCTGGGATGTTTCAACATCTCCCAGCAACTCAACGCTCAGCTTATTCCCATCAGCAGTTGAAATCAGGAACTTCGTTTCCAATTTCACCTCCGATCTTTCAGGTTGCATCCCCTCAAGTTGCCCAAAATTCTTCTCCACAGGTCGACCAACACAGCCTGCTTTCATCCATTACCAAAACTGGAACACCTTTGCAATCTGCAAGCTCTCCTTTTGTTGCTCCATCTCCTTCAACGCCTGTGGCTCCATCTCCAATGCCTGGTGATTCTGAAAAACCCTCTTCTGCTGTCTCATCACTTACAAATGCTGGAAATACTGGACAACAAACAAGTGTGTCTGGGACACAAGCCCAATCTCTTGCCATTGGAACCCCTGGGATATCTGCCTCACCGTTGCTAGCTGAGTTTAGTGGTACAGATGGCGCTTGTGGCACTGCATTACCAACCGTTTCTGGCAAATCAAGTGTTACAGAGCAGCCTCTTGAGCGCTTAATTAAAGCGGTTAGTCAAAAGCTTATGTGCTTCTATTTGTTGCATGACTTAAATTGTTGCCTACTCTTCATTGTTTCTATCATTTGTAACCTTATTATGGTTTTCAGGTTAAATCAATGTCACCGAAAGCTTTGAGTGCCTCTGTCAGTGGCATCGGGTCAGTTGTCAGTATGATTGATAGGATAGCAGGCTCGGCCCCTGGCAATGGATCAAGAGCTGCAGTTGGGGAGGATCTGGTTGCCATGACAAAATGTCGCCTGCAAGCAAGAAATTTTGTTTCACTCGATGGTTCAAATGGAACAAAAAAGATGAGACGCTACACAAGTGCAATGCCCTTAAACGTTGTATCATCAGCTGGAAGCGTAAATGATGTTTTTAAACCATTGACTGGTTCAGAGACATCTGATCTTGAGTCAACTGGAACATCTAGTGTCAAGAGGCCCAGGGTTGAGGTAATCAGAATTCTTACACTTCGTATGTTCTGTGAGGGTGAAATAAATTTGTAGTTTGGATCGACATTGTTGAGAGGCATCACAAGTTGAAGAACTGATGAGCAACTCATCGTTAGTAATTAATTGCATTTAGAGGTCACACATATATGTTTCACCTTTTGAGCATGATATAGTTCTCCTTATTCGTTATGAAGTTGTCTTACTTTTATTTTTTTGCGGGGGTGGGGCAATAAGCCCCTTTTATTGTCGTTAAACAACATACTTAAAGAGTGTGGTTTCTTATTAAAATAAGTATTGGCATTGTTTTAGTCCATCCTTTCAAAGTGCAATTTGGTCCCTTATTTATTTATTTGATAGTCCATTTCTTGGAGAAGAAGAAAAACTAATTTCAAATACGTCCCATACAGCTATGCATTTGAGAAAGTAAATGTTTCTCATTCTAATATTTTATTATTTTTCTTATGTAAGTGCACGCACATGCGACATGTCTAAACATACTCATATTGCATCAGAAATTAAAAATTAACTAACAATATAGTTTCAAGTGTCCAACATGCACACATGGACTTATTACTCGAACTGTAGTATACGTGCTTCATAGATAGTCATAGTGCTATTACCTTGATGAAATATATTTGTGCTAAAGAGAGTTGAATATTGAAGCAACAAAACAACAGATATGAAGGCGTAAAATCAATTTAGATCATATAAAGATTTTGAGAGAGGGAAAGAAAGAAAGCAGAAAGTTGATGATGTTACGAATGACAGCAGATAGAACAAATATCCTGGTAGACAGTGCGATTATAACGTCCTGCTCGTTTAACATTTAAAGTAAATTTCCTTTGGGCTTCTTGTAATTTTCTCATCAGTCTTTATGTCAGAATATCAACTCAATGTTGTTAGTTTTGAATTTGTATCGGTCCACTTTAGTTTCATCGCAAGTATTACCTGTTGCAGGCCAATCATATTCTTCTGGAAGAAATAAGGGAAATAAACCAACGTCTTATCGACACGGTGGTTGTAATTAGTGATGAAGTGGTTGATCCAAGTGCTTTAGCGGCTACTGCTGATGGGAGCGAAGGAACAATTGTCAAGTGTTCCTTTAGTGCTGTGGCTCTCAGTCCCAACTTAAAATCCCAGTACACTTCTGCACAAATGGTGGGCATATTTCTTACATATTGGGTTCTTCATTGTCTGCATAATTATCTGTCTTCTTACACGTGCATTATTATTATGCAGGCTCCAATTCAGCCACTACGGTTGCTTGTTCCTACAAATTATCCAAATTGTTCCCCAATACTCTTAGACAAGTTTCCTGTTGAAGTCAGGTAAGTCTACAAGGTTCTGGGCTTTGTTTGTCAGAGGGTTTCTTTTTTAACAAACTCAGTTCTATCTTCCACAAACCCCTCTCCTTGCCACCAAAACAAATAAACTATATATGTGCACTAGATTATTTGCATCAAATAAAACATTTATTTCATAAATCTATACACAATGGAAAATTTGTGTACCATTTTTAATTCTGATGAACTAACTAGGAAAAATGAACAAATGATATTGTTAAACCATTAGTAGACTCAAAAGCTTAAACTTAAACTAAAACTAACAGGGCTTTGGTAAATTCAATGGTTCGTTATATATTCTTCCACTCCTGATTTAATTTTTGAGACTAATCAACATGATATGAAATGAAGAGGAATTGATATTACGAAAATCTAATTCATAGTTTTTTACGCAGATACCATGCTAGGCCAAGATAAACTTAGTTTCTTTAATATATTGGAATTAATTCTGGAAATCATTTTTGATTATAGGACCAAAGTTCTAGTTAATCAGATTGATACTTCTCAAGTAGTGCTTAGGTATTTGTGCATCCTCAACTTGTCTATGATTTGTTGGAAGCATAGGCTAAGTAGGTCATTAGAATGCATATTGATTCTTTGAAGGTACACATGACAATTTGGCCAAGCGATTGCTACGTTCTCTCATGAAGTGCTTTATCAATATGTGGGTTTAGTTTGATTAAATCAAATTGGACTGTAGTTAAATAGGTTTGAGAGAAAAATATCATGCTCTTCTCTGTTGATGAACACTTACATATATAACTACAAGGTTGTTTATTGATTCTTGTATGCATGCATGTATATATATATGAGGTTGCCTTAAAATAAGACTATTTCATTGATACTCTCTTTCTATGTCAAGATTTTTCTGTTTCTCTAAATTCAAAGATACCTTTTTTTTAAATAAAAAATGGGGAAATTTCACTGGTAAAAAAAAGAATGGGAGAGCGTAATGGCCTTACCAATGAGGAATCTGAAAGCCTAAAGGAAGAGGTCATACAAAATACAAAAGCCCTCCAATCTAAATTAATGAGGAAAGGAGTATTACAAAAAGATTTGTCTAAGGCGCTCCAATTAGAAGGCGTATACTATACGTTAGAAGCCATATATACTATACAGAATCACAAAATTTCCCAATGGAATTGAACTTATCTGAAATTTTGGAGTTTCTTTCCTTTCACAGCAGCCATAGAAAAAGGTCTGCTAGCATTGGTCTACAACACTTCTTGGGGTTTGCTACAAACGCGGTTATAAATGCGGTTATAAATACAATAGGTTAAAAGGATTAGGCCTGGAGAGTAGTTTTGGTAGAGTCCATGCTTAGAAGTGCTGAGGCTTTTGAAATTTTCGGTTTTATTTTCCAGTACTA
>JAOANK020000003.1:990052-1000072 GCA_026257165.2 Telfairia occidentalis
AAACAAGCAGTAAATTATTTAACACTAACAGCAGAAATAATAAACAAGTCTAACTCTTGACATCCGCCTAGCGTTTTCGATTGTTCAACATAGTAAACTTCGTAGAGAGTTCTTGAAATCTGAACGCGGGCAAACTTTTTGTCATAATATTACTTAATTGCTCATCAGAAGGGACATGTCTAGTTGAAGCTGCTTGCTGAGAATGTGTTCTCACAAAATTTGATCGATTATAATATGTTTTGTTCGATGGTGCATTGACATGACTTGTCACAAGATAAGTAACACTTATATTATCACACAAAATAATCGGGAAAGATCGTAGTGTATAGCCAAGTTTCCGAAGAACAGAAACTATCCATATTACTTTAGTTGTAGCATTGGCTAGCTCCTATATCCAGACTCAATGTTGGGTTGAGTAGTCATTTTTTGCTTCGAGGAGGATCAAAAAATTAAATTATTACTAAAAAAAGGTACAATAGCCCCTAATGCTTTATTAGTCATTCAAGCAACTTGCCCAATCGACATCTGTGAAGCAAGTAACATATAGGAGCAAAGGAATGAATAACAAGCCATAATCAATCACCCCCTTAAGATAATGAAGGGTGCACTTCACTACCATCCAATGTGTCGAAATCGAAGGATGGAGGAATTGACAAACCTTGCTAGCAAAGGAAAGGTCAATGCGAGTAATAGTGCAGTACTAAAGAGCACTAACTATGCTTTGGTATTCGATTGGACTAGGAAGCAGTTCACCATTTGTAAAGATGAAGAAATACTTGAAGCTGCCTAAGTCGACAAAGCGTCACAATTTACAAACTCTACCTGTTTTAACAAATTAGAAATATACTTCTCTATAGTGGTGTCGAGTTAAGGTACTTCTTCAGTGGTTAGAACATACATTTACACTTTTCTGTCTGCTAAAACTGTTCCTTCTTCCTTAGTACCTTATAGAACAACAAGCATTTATCTGCGACTTGGTTGACGAACCAATTGAGGGTAGCTACCAACCCATTAAGACTTTGCAACTGCTTTAGGTTCTTTGGGGAGTCCATCTCTAAAACAACTTTGAATTTTATTTGGATTCACTTCAATGCCACGTGAAGTCGATGCATATCCTCCACTTTCCATTCAACTTTTTTAATGGGCCACATTTGGAAAGCTATTGGGGGTAATGCACCTCCCTAATAAACCTAGTTTTCATAAACTCTTGCACCAACTTATGATCTCATCGGGCATATGGTTCGAGTAGGACAACGTAGTATTAAAGAAAGATGACATGTATCAATTTTAGAAGTTTATATAGTGATCATAGATGGATTAGAATGAGCAGAAAGAGAGAGATTACAACCATTGAAAGTAGTCTCTTATAATCATGAAGCTCTTGGATACAGATGACGAGGATCTTATTAAAATTACTTCGTTTGTTAGGAAGGTCATCCTTGTGGTATCCTCGTAGTAGACGATCTCCTCCTTGCATGTCAAATAGGAACAGAACATCGTAGCTGATGCATTAGCTACAGCAGGCCGCATATAACCAACTATGCTCAATCAATATGATAGTTTAGAGTTGAATTTGATAAAATTTAAGTGTTCGAAATTTGTTTAACTTACAAATTTAAGGGTACAAATAGATTTATTCTGGAGGGAGCTTTCTTCGTATGGTCTCCCCGATTCGCTGTTCTCCCTCAGTTCTCTCGAAGCAAAAATGGAGTCAGAGGTTCAAAAGCCACCTGAGCTCGCTCTTCTATCTCAGAGCACTGAAGGCAATCCCCCGTCAAGGTCGAGACCGCCGCCGAAGCGATTTGTGAAGAACCAAATTCCCGATTCCATCCTTAACGATCCGGCCTTGAACGCCGCCATCTCTCTCCTTCCCTCCAACTACAACTTCGAGGTCCACAAGTGCGTATGGCGGATCCTCTCCACCGGCGCCTCTCGCGTTGCCCTCCAGCTCCCCGAAG
Organism: Telfairia occidentalis; assembly: GCA_026257165.2. Lineage (NCBI taxonomy): Eukaryota > Viridiplantae > Streptophyta > Magnoliopsida > Cucurbitales > Cucurbitaceae > Telfairia > Telfairia occidentalis. Next base: position 992,011 of record JAOANK020000003.1, read on the forward strand.
GCCTTCTCATGTACTCCCTCATCCTCTCCGATATCCTCACCACCTTCGGCAAGGCCTCTCACTGCTTCGTTCTCGGCGACGTCACTTACGGCGCCTGTTGCGTCGATGACCTCTCCGCCTCCGCCCTCCATGCCGACCTTCTCATCCATTACGGCCACAGCTGCCTCGTCCCGATCGATTCCACCACGATTCCGTGCCTCTATGTTTTCGTCGACATAGCCATTGATGTCCCTCGTCTTGTTAACACCGTTCGTCTTAATATTGATGGTTTTGATTCCACGAACCTGGTGCTTGCCGGAACGATTCAATTTGCCTCTGCCATTAGAGCTGCCAAGCTGGAGCTCGAGAGACGTGGCTTCCGGGTATTAATCCCCCAGTCCAGGCCATTGTCTGCTGGGGAAGTTCTGGGTTGCACAGCTCCTAAAATTTCCTCCTCTGCTTTCGGCAATGGCGGGGAGACTGTTGCAATTTTTGTGGCCGATGGGAGGTTCCATTTGGAAGCTTTCATGATAGCGAACCCCGGAATTAGGGTTTTCCGGTATGATCCATATGTTGGTAAGTTATTGCTTGAGGAGTATGATCATGAGGGAATGAAGGCGTCGAGAAAAGGCGCGGTTCTGAAGGCGAGGAAAGCGAGAAATTGGGGTATTGTGCTGGGGACCTTAGGAAGGCAAGGTAACCCCAAAATTTTAGAGAGACTGGAGGAGAAGATGATGTCTAAGGGATTTGATTATACTGTTGTTTTGATGTCCGAAATCAGTCCTTATAGAGTGGCTTTGTTTGAGGATTCAGTGGATGCATGGATTCAGATAGCTTGTCCCCGTCTTTCAATTGACTGGGGAGATGCTTTTGCTAAGCCTCTTCTTACCCCATTTGAGGCTGAGGTAGCGCTTGGACTAATCCCTGGTTGGTGGGAGAGAATAAACGCTGCTAAATCGAGTTGCAATGATTGTGAGGGATGCGGATGTAATGGTGATCAACAAGATGATGTAGAGGTTGAAGGGGAATATCCTATGGACTATTATGCTCAGGATGGTGGTGAGTGGAACTCTTCCTACGTAAAGAAGAACGTGTCTCGCCTAGTCCGGAGAGATGTTGTCTCCAGTATCAGTGATAAAGCCGTCTCTTTACACTAGCCTCTTTCATATAAAGGTATACAAAATTGTTTAAGGTATTATAGGTTAGAAGTTTTGCTCTCTGAGGATTTTCTTTTGCTTTTAGGCATCTAACTTATTATCCACATTACAGCTTTATTCAAAATTGGTCAGAAACTGCATTTTTATTTGAAGATTGATGAATAGCAATATAGCTTTCTGAAATCTAAATGATGCATGTATCAAACATATACATGGATATGTATGTTTGCTTTAGAATGGCTGAGTTGTACAAAATCAGCTCCTTTGGATTTTACTGGGAATGTAGATTATCAGCTGGATTATTTAGTTTATTCAAGTTAGTTGAGTAGTACGGTGAGTTCATGCCTAGCTTAAGCATTTAACTAAGTGGTTGAAGGGTTGGTTGTTATCTGATTCCATTATTATAAATTTCCTATTTACAAGCGTGTAGGCTTGATTCAATATTCAAGGGAATACATGAATTTTCATGTTTGCTAGCATCAAATGGTACTAGAGCATTTTTAGCTTAGTGCTTTACACGTGCAGCCTGCTCTCTCAATCGAAACTTCTTGGAGTTGAATGCCTGTCTTCCTTTACTTGGATTCTTCCGTAGATGAGGTAAGTCCCTACTAACTTCAACACAAGGACAGTGTAGGACTTGTATCGGTCTAGCAAGTTCTTGATGGAGAAAATATCTTCTCTTGGATCCGTGCCAAGAGAAAATGTTTTTTTGTTAGTGAAAAATAAAGTAGCTTTCAACATTGATGCATCTGGATCGATACAACATCTGGGTGAGTCTGATCCTTTGTTGATTTCATTGTATAGGAACAACAATATCTTGATATGATGTCAGGTCCTTAATTCGATTTCTAAAGAATATTTGGCAAGAGTGATATATCGCAATTCAACATGATTTGGAAAGATTTGAAACATAAGTTTTCTGAGAGGAATGGTCCACAATTTTTTTTTCTTAATATAATTGCGAAGGGAATTGTTGAATCCAACTTAAAGTTAGCTCTCCATTAGCTTATATTTTACAAAGTTGATGGCCGGCCTATTCTTATGCAAAATGCACCTGCAGTGGAATCTTGTCTTTATCTCATTACTATCAGGCTGAATACACGATATCATTCCTGATTGGACTAAACAAGTTCTCAGGGAAGTTGCAAGCTTAGGTCTTTCTTCTGGATCGAACTCCTCTCATTAACGAAGTGTTTTCTTTTGTTGTACAAGAAGAACATCAACATAATTTTAAAGCTGCAAGCAGTGGATCAAACTCTAGTTCCTGACTAATACTAATTTCTCAAAACAAAGAACAAAGTCTATTTGCGCACATTGTGGCATACCTGGGAAGGTTGATACTGATATAGTGATAGGTGTTATTAATTATAGGATTATTTTCCTGATTACAAGTCCAAACACAGGCAGAATTTTCGAGGAGGTTCCTTTCTCAAGGGGTAGTTGATCCTCAGAACAGTGAAAATGTCTTGGTAAATCAATCTTCCAATGGTATGGCTGACGGGAAGAGGGTTCCACTGAGAATTTTGTTCAATTTCTCAGCCAAGAGCAGTATCACAATACGATTCTGTTGTTCAGTGGTCATCAACTGCAAAGGTTAACACTACCACTACAACTAAAGAATAAAAAGAATCAGACTTAAGTACACAGTTTCTAGCATCTTGATTCTACAACTAATTCAAATATCTAGATAATAGATTCCGGCCGGCGCAACTAGACATATTTGTTTCTACAAAGATAGTGTTATTTTCTTTGAATATCATATTGAAGAATATTTTTTTTTTGTTCCTAGTTTCAAGTTCAATTTGTCAGTAGGATATTTAACCACAGATTCTTCATTATTGTGATCCTTTTTGCTGATTTCTGTATTGTTCAAGATCAATTGAGTTTTGAAGATGATTGGCAAGAATAGAAAGGATGGCGATCTCTATGTTATTATTGTTGCTGATGTTCTGCCTGCATTGTAAGGCTGTGAGTAATTCTATTGCAAATACAGTCACTCTTAGGTCGTGGCAATTTTTTGGACATTTTTCTACCAAGGTTTTGATATATTTAAATGAGTTTTAATATGGAACTTTGCTAGAAATAAAACTTTCTTGTGCTCAAATAATCATGTGTCATTCCCCTTATGATCTTGTTCATCGTGATGTATGAGGACTATTTTTCATAATCACAGATGTAGGGCAAAGAGGTTTCTCACCCTAGTAGACGATTGGACTTTTCAATTGAAACAAAACTTTGTTTCTCACCCTAGTAGACAATTGGACTTTTCAATTAAAACAAAACTGTGAGGTGCATTAATACGTAAGTTATTTTTGTTTGTGGAAAATTTTCTATGAAGATGAAGTAGTTTTGGTATGATCATGTACCTGAATTGAGTTATGTCTGAGTTATGTCGAGGTTTTGCTAGAATAGATGTTTTACATAAGTTTTCATGTATTAAAGCGCATGAGCTCTTATCAACAAATTAAAAAAAAGCGCATGAGCTTTGTTGAAAGCTGCATGGGCTTTTGTACTTTCAGTCTCGAGTTCCCATGTCATTGAGTTTTCAGTCTTCGTTGATCTGCCTATACTTCAACTGCTTTTAGAATGAAGTTTTAGCCTTGCGCACGTGGTTGTTTTTCTTGGATATCCATTAGGTATTAAGGGGCATGAGCTCCAGAAAAAGTTCACGATTGGTATTGACCCAACCTCTAGACTCAAGAGGGAGCAAAATTTGAATCACAGAGACCTCTAGAGGTAAGGCTCTTTCTTTTTTTGAAGTAGAAAACTCTTTAGATGGATTATATATTTTTTTAGCCTGCTACTAGAAGCACTACTAAACCAAACGTTCATCAAAGAAATCAAGGAAAAAGAGTCTTTTGGATTGAAAAGCAATCAAATGGAAAAGGGCATTCGGTTGAGTTGGTCAACAATGGAGGTCAAAGCAGATTGCTTGTACCCATGGGAGACCAAAGTAAAAGCTGGATAGTTTTTGATGGGCTAACTTCTTTCTACAAGTCTTGTTCACTCGCCCTCAACCTTGAAAAGAAACCAACTTATAAAGAGATGACCATGAAAGAAGGGAAGACTATGGACATAGTAAGCCTCAACAACCCTTATCCCATTCTGCCATTACTAAACCTAGCATTGATGCTAGCTGTTTGCTCCCTTTCAAAACATAAACCCATTAAAATCCTCCCATGGAAACAATTCCACGATGATTGGTACAAACTTCTAAAGGCCCTACAAAGTCATGTGATGGCTTATTTCTCCCTAAACCCCACACATCTGAATCAAGCCATTATGAGTTGTGAGGATGAAACTCAGGCTCAAACCCTTAGCAGGTATCGTGGTTGGCCAAATGTGGCTTCATACCAAGTCCTCCCCAAACCATGGAACCCATACGATTATTACAAGGACTTAGTTGCAATATCCTATGGAAGATGGATAAGATAACTAGCCTTCCATTGGATGAAATGAAAATGGAGACTTTCAGGCATATCGAAGAGCGTGTGGTGGAAAAAAAACTTTAAATCATATGGATCTGATGGCTGCTTGTATTAAAGTGAAAGGAAATGCCTTCGGTTTCATCCCAACTAAATTCCCCATCTCTTCTTCATCTTCGTTTGAAAAATCGGTTTGGATTGACTTGTAATACAATGCAAACCATCATCTGGGCTTCATTGCTGGCATCCACGGCTTTCCTCCGGAACTACTAGCGCATGAGACCACTTGCGTCAAGGAACCAATCCCTACTTTCAACGACCAAAAGGCGTAGTCTAAGTACCATGGAGAGATTAAATCATCAGAACAGGACATTCCTTCTCCCATAAAGCCAGCGGTTGTCACATCTTCCTACCAAGTTAGTCCTTTTTTTGTCTATGGGTCCTACTGACCCAGTGCCCCATCCCACACCCTTTTGCCTTTCACTGATGAAGCATGGCTTTCGCGTATTCACTGCCATTTGATCCATTTCCTTGTTTCCCATCTCACAACAGCCCAATCTTACTCTCTCTCGCTTACACATTCCTTTTCCCCTCTCCCTTCTTCCAGACCCCGCCCCTTTGACCCACCTTCCACACAGAAAACAAATTCACCATGGGCTTAACCTTTTTCATTCTTGGAACCAAACATTCCACTCCCCTCTTATCTCTCCCCTCTGATCCCAAAAATCGAAGACCTTCCTTTTACCACTTCCCAAAGCGTTTTGGACTCTCACCATGGGCTTTTTGGACTCCCAAAATCGAAGACACTGATGTCTCGGGCGATCTTTGCCCAGATCACGAGATCCCTCTTGATACCACTTGTTGTGACTTTGCCCTGCCTTTCCAAAAGCATCATCCTCTGTTTTTAAACCTGCACCTCTATCTTAGATCAATTGCGCCTTGGTGGGAGGAAAATGAGCTCTATATCATGACCATCCCCACAAAAAAGGAACAAGAACACGTTTATAGTGAAACAGAACAATGGCCTCAGAGAGTTACAAAACCTCCAATCATCCATTTCCTATGACAAAAATCATGGGGTTGGGTCGAGTGCCATTGAATGATTTTTTTTTTTATGCCTTTGTATTCTTTTATTTTTTTTTTCAATAAAAGCATGGTTTCTCATAAAAAAAAAAAACATATATAAGCGATTTGCATTGCTAAGAAAAATGAAGTTGCTAGTGAAACTCAGTCGAAGATGAAAGAACCTCGCATAAAGTTCGATGAAGGCACAAAGAGTTGTGAAAAGGTTGGCCATGATCGAGTCGAAATTATGGTGTTGCACGGTTGAAAGGAGACTATGACACATATCACACTCTAAATGAATAGTCGCTACGTGTTAGGTTTTCCATAATAGCTCCTTTAACCCTTTGATCTCCTGATGCAACCGCGCAGAGTCCACTGACTTGTTGATTGCATTGCATGGATATCTTGTTGCTTAATCGAGCTTATGTGACGACAACTCGTGACCTAATCTATAGACAATATATAACAAATTTTATCATCGAGAAATAAAAGAGGATAAGGGTGGGACAATATAGTGATTAAAAAAAAGTTAGTTTTGATTGTGAAAGTTTGCGATGACTCTATTTAGACACATCAAGTCTTTCATCAAGTAGCAGGGCTAATGCACTACGGTTGTCATTCACTGCCAAAATTGAGCAAGTGTCTTAGAATAATCTTTGATAGTCATGTAGGGTCCTATATAATGGAAGACTCAATCTCAAGGAGCAATCCATGAATTGCACCAAGAGCAAGCCCTCACTTGACAGTTACCATGGCGGGGTGCTTCACCATGCCTTAGCAGTCCAAATCCAAATTCATTCGATATTATGAAAATGGTGAAAGCAAGATAATGAGAAGTTATAGATTGAAAGTGCCAACGGAGGAAGCTAAGGAAACAAGAGTAGGGAGCCTCTAAATATATAAGATCGTAATGAAGACACTACGTGCAATAACACATAAGGAATTGGAGTAGCCACTTATTGTAATAAATATGGTGCTTTAATGATAATGCGCATGTGACATATGGATGAAAATTAGAATTATTTAGCTGGAAAGTAAGGTAGCTGAAGAAAACGTAAATTGATTGGAAGAAATAAACCTTGATATGCATCACGTCGCATTGCGGGTTCGACTATACTTGATAATAATCATTGCATAACACGATCGACTAAGCAAGAATTATCTGGTCACACAATCGACTTGATAATATCCATCGAGTCACGTGATTGGCTTGGTAAAATAGACATCGAATTAGCTAGAAAGGTTACTCTAGAAAAGGAAAAAGTTAAAAGATCGAACAAATGTGAGCAAGTGATGGCATGGGCCTGACAAAGGAAATGGTCTATAAAACTCATTTTGAGAAAGATAAAAGCTAGATTCCATTAACCTTGTCCAGCCATTGATGCTATGCTTAATCCTTGTACACTTTGTAGGTCAACTCTAGTTAGGCAGCCATTTCACAGGTCAATCTTTTTAACTATAGATTTGTTTGGTAACATTCTCGTTTTCTGTTTTGGTTCCCGTTAAAAACATATATTTGGTAACTCATTCTATTTCTTGTTTCTAAGAAATGTTTTTAAAACTTAGGCAAAATTTAAGAAACTACAAAAAATAATTTTTTAAATTTTGTTTCTATTTCTTTTTTCAGTTTTCAAGCTTATACTCGTGTCTCTCTCTCCCATCTCTTCTCTCTTTCATTTCTCTCCTTTCCATTAGGTTTTTTTTTCATTTCATACTTCTCTATCGGTTTTGTTTTCATTTTTGGTATTTTTTCTCTTCTCTTTCCTTTTCATTTTCTTTCATTTACGAGTTTTTAATTATTATTATTTATTTAAATCTCTATTATTTTTTCTAAATTTTAGTAGGATTTTAATCTATTTTTATTAAATTATTAAATTAATGAGATGTTTTATGTTTCATTAATTTTCAAAGATTTTTTTTTTCATTTTTAGATTTTATTTGCATGTATGATTGACTAAATTAATAAAAAAAAAGTTTATTATTGAATTAAAGAAATGTGGATATATTCGATTGTCTATCTTTAAATAAATGTCTCATTTTCAAGTTGAAACACAAAAATATATATCAATAGCATATTGTGCAATAAATTAACAATCGTTGAAAATTTACAAAGTTTGTCGGGCAATTTACAAATTAGTTTAATTGAATTAACTTGTGTAAGTTGACTTCATTTAAAGTGAATTGGCTTGAGTGAGAAATGATATTGTAGACAATTAGAACAACATTTAAAAAATAAACTTTATTATTATTATTATTTTTAATTTTTTTTGAATTGAAATTGTATTAAATATTATACACATTTGGTAATTATTTTATATTTGTTTTAATGCATGTTATATATTTTATTATATTATATACAAGGAATAAAAAATTGAAAAAAATCGCCGAAATTTCGGCGATATATCGAATATCGGGAGATCTCGATCTATTGGGAAA
>JAOANK020000003.1:1004907-1020873 GCA_026257165.2 Telfairia occidentalis
AAAATGAATTATAAAAAAATTGGATTAATTTAAAAGTTATTTTTGAAGAAACATTAGATAGATTATCACAAAAATAACTTAAAAATGATTAATAGAAATTATTCGAAATACGTAATAAGAAATAAAAAATAGATTTATAATTAATAATATCACTTTTGAATGTAGTATAATAAAATAAATTTACTATAAAAATATATATTTTTAAAAAATTATATTTATCAATATTTATTTATGATAAAGTGATTAAATAGAAAATTATGCCAAATAGACCCAAAATAGTTTACTTAATTTTTTTTAAAAAATTAGACCAAACATGAACGAAGTATTTTTGTTAACATGAAAGTGGCGGTGCATTTACGTTGTTACCCCTACATCAAATTCGGAAAGTTGGTTCATGATTGATTGAGGATTCAATTTTAGTGGGAAGAAGGGGCATTCAAACTAAAAAAAAAAACATTTTATTTCCTGAAAGAAACGCAATCTCTCATTTTATTTATCGCGTCCGAAAGAAAACTGAAAGTGGCGGAGGGACTCTCTTCTTTGCCGATTGCTGGATAAGTAGCCAACCGGTAAAGGATAACGGAAATGGAAATGGAAATGGAGAATGGAGCAGAGCCACCCGCGTTGGACCACGACAAATGGCGGCTCTACGAAGCCTACAACGAGCTTCACGGCCTCGCCCAGGAGTTCGACACTCCTTTCGACGCTCCGGCGGTTCTGGTGGTCGGCCACCAAACCGACGGCAAGAGCGCCTTGGTTGAAGCCCTTATGGGCTTCCAATTCAACCACGTCGGCGGCGGAACCAAGACTCGCCGACCCATTACTCTTCACATGAAGTACGACCCCGACTGCGAAGCTCCCATCTGCCATCTTGTCTCCGACGACGACCCCACTGTCGCCCACCAGAAATCTCTCCAAGAAATTCAGGTATTCTCCGTTTCAAATGTTGAAGCCCGCTGTTATGTGTTGTTCTGTTTTCCCCCATTTTGTAATGGTCTTCTTCTTTTCACGGTGTCCTACAGGCATTTATCGAAGCGGAAAACATGAGGTTGGAGACTGAGTCGAGTCAATTCTCGGCCAAGGAAATAATTATTAGAGTAGAATACAAGTATTGCCCTAATCTTACCATTATTGACACTCCTGGGCTCATTGCTCCTGCCCCAGGTCGAAAAAATCGGGTGTTGCAGGTGAATTCTGTAGCCAGTGATACATTTTCTTTGTTTTGTGTAATCTTTCATTGCCTGGAATTTGATGCTAATGAGTCAACGAGGTGCGTCTAATTCAAGGGCCAAGCTCGTGCAGTCGAGTCGCTGGTACGAGCTAAAATGCAGCACAAAGAGTTCATCATATTGTGTCTTGAAGACTGCAGTGACTGGAGTAATGCGACTACACGAAGGATCGTAATGCAAGTACGCATGTTATGCAAGCTTTTTCTCCATTTTGTTTTGTTTTTGTGAACAATGTATAAATAGTTTTGCTAATAGATTATTGGATTTTGTAATGTGAAATGTACTTTTGGTTACTTTATCATCTGTTCTTTACTTTTCATTTTCAAGGAAACCGACCTGTATTTCCTTACTAAATAGTGGGGATGATATGCAAAAACCCAAAATTTCATTGCAGATTGATCCTGAGCTCTCAAGGACTGTGATTGTATCAACCAAGCTTGACACCAAGATACCCCAATTTGCTCGTTCTTCAGATGTGGAAGTCTTTCTTTTGCCACCCTCTTGTGCACTTGATGGTTTCATACTGGGCGACTCTCCATTTTTCACATCTGTTCCTTCAGGCAGAGTTGGTTCGGGACACGATTCTGTTTATAGATCAAATGATGAATTCAAACAGGTATTTCGATGGAAATTATGTTATCTTTATTTTTCAATAATCCACGTATATGTTAGCTTGTTTAGATGTTCCATTTCTGTAGTAGAGTTATTATGGTCGATGCTACGTAGCATAGACGAATGAATGCTAACCTGCTCGTTAAGAATATAATAAAAAGATTAAATATACCTAACATATGTATTTAAACTTGTGGGTTTAATGGTAATTGACATGATAAAGCATTTTTGAGCCCCTAAGCAAGGAGGGTTAAGAACATTTAAAAATATTAAATATACCTCACCTATTAGCTTAAACATTTGGGTCTAGTGATAATTTAATTGGATATAGTGGATAATTTAATTGGGAGCCTTTTTTCTCTCTAAATTTGTTATCAGTGTCGGTAGGAGCCAGTAAATTTCTCCTATTCATGCATGACTGGTACGGCTATGTTCACGTTAGTTATTTGTGATCTGTGGAGAACTTGGCGACTGCAGAACAGCATAGTAATCTAATGGAAATGTTTTGTAATATATGGTTAGAGAAAAATAAAAGAACCTTTAAACATGAAAGATTCTTTGACAATGGATTTGGAGTTTGACATATTTTAATTTCTTGCATTACATTTAACACCATTAATTAATGACAAAAATTTAATAATTGAAGTATTGAGGCGAAAGTAGAATTACCACAATTGTGAAAGTATAGAGATCAAAGATACAATTCAACATTTGTAAAACAGTAAAAGTTTGTGTGTAGCATTAGAATTGAGTTGAAAGAAGTTTGAATTTATATAGTTTCTGTGAGTAGCAAATTAGTACCTTGAGATAAAGAAGCCTACCTATCAAACTACTTATACAAGGAATAATGGAAAATCTTTGCTATTTTTTCTTATATTGCCTTAGAACTACCAGTTTATGGAACAAAAGTTTTTCTATTTTGGATATGCCTCTTCCTTTTCCAAAGGACTTGAGGAGCTTTTTAATCATCACCCTTTGCCGCCAAAGGTTAAAAGACGAGGTTCTTTGGGATAGCATGGCCAAGGCTTTGTTATGGGAAGTTTGGAAGCAAAGTAATTGATGAATCTTACAACAGTTAGAAGGAGGAGGTGCCACCTTGAGAAAACATAGATCTTAATATTAGTTGGTCTACTCTTGAAAATTTCTGTTATTATTACTACTTGACTTTGTATATGTGCCAATTGCGAAACGTTTTTCTATATTGTTTTTTGGCGTGTGTAGGTTTTTCTAATTCCTTTCATTGTACCAGTAAAAGTAGTTTCTTATCGTGAAAAGAGAAAAAACAAAAGAGATTTGAAGACTATATGATGGTATTTTATGCTCGTACCTCTTATTCATTAGACTGTGATGAGAAACTTGATAATTTCTTGGATATCTATAGGCTGTACATTTATTTAGTTTTTTGATTGAGGAATATATATCATAATTTATTATTCACTTTCAAAGTCTTAAGTTGTTAACTGTATTTCTGGTGCAGGCTATAGCTTTGAGAGAGAAGGAAGATGTTATCCTTTTGGAGGAGAAGTTGTGCCGGCCTCTGGCTGAGAAAGAAAAAGTGAGAATTGGTGTCAGCAAATTAAGAACGTTCTTAGAAGAACTGCTGAAGAAAAGGTAGTTTGTTTTTTCTTAATCTTTCCTTCAATTGCGGTAGTAGAATGGATATTTTTTATGTTTACTACTTTATTGAACTAAGTTTATAAATTATATTACTTAAAAGTTTATCAGAAGATTTAATTTCTTATTAGGTATATGGATAGCGTGCCCTTGATCATTTCACTTCTTGATAAGGAGTACAGGAGCACAACTCGAAAACTGAATGAAATTGATCAAGAACTCAGGTCTTTGCTTTTTCTTTTAAAATTTAAGCAATTTCACGAGGAACTGCTAGTAGCATAAATGAATTTCTTTTTTAATAAAGAAAAAGAATTGTAAGACTTTTTTAGAAAATAAATACAGAAACTTCAAAATATTTGAAAAGAAACTAATTTTGTGCTTTGTATATATTCTCATTAATTCTTCCTCTAATGTTTTTGTTTTTTAATTTGTATACAGTAATTTGGATGAAGTAACATTGAAGGAGAAAGGAAGGGCATTTCACGATCTGTTTTTGACAAAGGTCTCTCTTTACATGGATCTTCATGCTGTGGGGACGTAATATGATTACCATTCTACTGCAGTTACTTTAATTTCCCCTACTAGTTTCTTAACTGCCTTCTGAACTTTGTAATGTCGGGAGACTGAATCCCTTTTCTTGGTTGATTAATCAGTTGGGGGATGGTAAATGAGGGGAGCCAGGGAACCATATTCAGGCTTGCCCCTTGGCTTGATTCTATCCATTAAGTGACATTATTTTTGATGATGCTCTTCTTTAATCATTCATTAGGATATGGAGCAGGAATGCATTTATTGCTCTTTTCACGTTCATTGTCTTGGACATCTAAATCATTTCTACCAAAAGGCATCTTTGTAAGTGACTGTTGGAATGAAGAGCACAGTAATTGGACTTGTGGATTAGGAGGAACCTGTTTGAAAGAATAATTGAGAACTGGATCAAACTTAGAGATAAAATTGAGGATGGTTAAATACTGCTTTTAGGATGGATAGATGGCTGAGTGATGGCCCTCCCTCTTAATAAGAAATTTCCTAGGCTTTTTATTTGTCCACTACCAAGTATGTCAATATTAGAGTTGTGTGGTTCTTGCGAATGCTAGTTAGTCCATAATTACAGAAGTTCCTTTTTTTGATTGAGAGGTGGATGATTGGGCCTTGTTACTTCTGTTTGATTGTGTTTAGCCTCCAATCTGGACATGATCATAGAAGCTAATGTTTGGAGAACAAGCTCTTTACTTTAAAATCTTGGTTCAACCTTTTATGCAGAAGGCACCTCTCCTGTGCTGCCAGCTCCTTGCAAGGAACTCTTGGAGGTTAAGAATTCTCAAACAGTGCCAACCTTCAATACTTAAGTGCCTCTCCTATCACTTTCTGTCTTTTCCTTAATTGGTTCAACTTTAGAAGGAATGGTGAGGAAAGTTTGGATCACTTATTTCTTGTTCCATGATGGCTGTTTGCGGGTAAAATTAATTTGCACTTTCCTCTTTCTGTTTCCTAGAAACCTGAAAGAGCTTATGTATAAAATGTATATGGTCATTGGTAGCATGTGGCCAAATGGCTTTTGTGCAATCCATTGGAAAATCTGGCTAGGAAGAAAAAGAATAGTCTTTAACAATGAAGAGAGACAATTGAAGGCCTTTGGGAAGTATTCATTTTTTTTCTTCTTCGTACTATCTAAAATCATTTTTTTTGACCACTCATTAGTTATAAAGTGCGCCTAGAGATCCTTTTTTTAGCTCTTTTCCACTTCGAGGAGTTTTTTCTTTAAATATATATGAATAAAATTTAACAAATGTTTATCGAGATGCTTCTATTTAATGGATTAAAATTGCTATATGACTTGGGCTTCTTTTGATGCAGTTATCTTTGCTATTAAAAGGAACAGTTGTTGCACCTCCAGATAAATTTGGTAAATTTTAATGACGCTCGAGATCGAGAAGTTCCCAATATGCAAAGATAACTCAAATTTCTATTTTTGTGTAAAGAAATGAATTTACTGCAGGAGATATCTTCTCTCTCTCTCTCTCTAACTTTTTTTCTCTCTCTTTGTTTGATTCCTCCTTTTAGACATAGGGTCATCTCGTCCCTATGGCCTATTCTAGGTTGTTGCTTGTTCTTTTGTTTTTTGTCTCAATTCAATTGAATTTTCTCTGTTCATAAAAAAAATGTCATGCAGGTGAAACTCTACAGGATGAAAGAATCAATGGAGGGGCTTTTGTCGGGACCGATGGTCTTCAATTTCCCCAGAAACTAATCCCAGTAAGCTTACATGTTTTGAGTTGAAATATTGTTCTTTTCAATTAAATTTCATACTTTCTTATCAAATTTGTTGTAATATTTGGACTGGTGAATTTTTGTTTTTTATATATAAGAAAGACGTGAATAGAATATTAGATCTAGGACATCAATATAAAGACAGATGTACTATTGTTTAATTTTATAATAAAAAATCTATTGTCTTTGTGACAAGAATGCAGGCATGCGGTTGTATGGTGGTGCACAATATCATCGTGCCATGGCTGAGTTTCGTTTTGTGGTTGGGGGAGTAAAGTGTCCTCCAATTACAAGGGAAGAAATTGTAAATGCATGTGGAGTTGAAGATATACATGATGGAGCAAACTACTCTAGGTATTATTGGTTTTGCCCTAGTTATGATCTCCCCACAACCTTTCTTATGTGAATTATTATTGTTTCTCATATTCTTGAATGTCTTTTTCCTTTGCAATTTATAATGAATGATCAGAACGGCTTGTGTAATAGCTGTTGCCAAGGCTCGGGATACCTTTGAACCATATCTTCATCAGGTGATCTTACTGTACTGTATATATCAATTGTTTTAGTTTCTTCTCATATACTTTCCATGATAGACTTTTTGAGTTTCGGGTGTATTGGATGTTACGTCCGTGCTCAAATGCTTGAACTTCTGCTAGTAGCATGTAGTTTGTGCTTGTGACATAGTTATATATAATGAGTCATAACTTTTAGGTATACTTTTAAGGATGCTGCTGATATTACATTATTTTTCGATGTGGTACTAATGCTGATTCTAGCACCCATCAATTTTTATTTATATGAAATCAAAGTTTTTTCGAATATAGGACTTCCTCTCTCATTCTTGATGGTTCTTTTAACGAACCCTTAATAAATGGTTTCAGTAAACCCCAATTTAGCAGGTATTGGTCCACAGATACCTAAGGTTCTTATATCTACTTATCACCTTTCTCCATGATGCAAAAAGCTTATTCAAATCCACTTTGAGATAGGATCCTAAGATAAGAGGAAATCATTTTATGGCCTCACCATTTAAATAAATTCTTTCTAAAGAACTCTAGAAACTCCTCAATTTCAAGTGAGAGATGACAAAGTTCTCTCGATTAGAACAAATTTTAGAAATAAAGTTCTCCTTTCTCCTTGATGCCATTAAGGGATAAGAGAAAAATGAGTTGTTGTCACCTTCTATGTTAACGTAACATTTTCTAGATAAGAGGGAATTGCATTGACATGAACACACAAAAAGGAGTGTCATAGGAGTTACAAAAAGATTTTTCAGTTGGCATGTATAGAAATTAGAGAATAGTAATAAAAGATATTTTTTTGTCATGATGGTCTTTTGGAAGAAGTTCATATAATGAAACCACTTGAGTTTATTAATGGGAAAAGAATGCGAAAGTTTGTTGTTTCTGCAAACTTTTATGTAGGTTAAAATGAATTCCACGAGTATGGTTTGAAAGCTTCAGTTTGATAGTTGAAATAGGATCTATAAGTTAGACGAAGATCAACCTATCCATGGAAGCAGAAGCTTCTTCTACCACCACTTGAGCTTTGGATTGACCCTTGCAGTCAGTTGAAGCATCCATTGAAGAAATTAAGGGCACAATGATTGAAATGCAATGCATAATGAGAAACATAACACAACAAATTGAGCGTTTGAATATCAACTAGCAAAGAGTAGGCAACTAGAGAGGAAAGGCTCACACCTTCAACCAAGAATTAGTTGTTTTTCCAGCAAGAAGATAAAAAAATGCAGTGGAAAGGCCTCTTGATCAAAATTTATAGGATTTATGATTCCAGATTCTAAATGTTCGAACAAAGACGACTTCTATCGAGGAGATATACACCAAATCTGTGAAGATAGACATTCAAGAATGCTCCAAAAATAGAGAGCGCAGAATTTAGAAATTGTTGGGAACCCTTCTTTTTATCATGATAAACTCTAAGAATGCCGAAATGGAAGGTTTTTGGTTCAAGAATCCGGTTTTTCCAGCAAAGAAGAGTTTTTTCATGGGTTTAATGAAAATTTCAATGAGGAAGGTGGAATCTTGTTATGCTTAGAAAGCCTTTTTGTGAAAATTGAAGAACCAGCCAAGAAAGGTCTACAAAGTTATATTGAAATAGAGTCCCCTCCTTTATTTTTACTATTTGAGCAATCAAATAGTGAAAAGGGATATATTTTAAATAAATCTTAGTTGAAAATACAGAACTTCAAGGTTCTAGATGGAGATTTTCAGTTTGGATACCATATTTTTTCAAGAACCCAAGAGCCGAAAGATCAAATTTTTAGATTCATAATTATTTGGAAGGTTGATAAGATGTTGCATTGGAGTTTTGATGGGCTGAAAACAACATTTTTCATTGAAATTTTTTCTGATCATTAGAAGTAGTTTTTGAAGCAAGATTCCCAACTTTCTTCAGACAAATTTTCTTTAGTTAAATAAACTCGTGAGCGAGTTTTCTGGTTAGGGAGGAATTGATGTAGGAGATTATTTGTTAAACTAGCCATTGAAGTCTGTTAGGATTCTGGCTGTTTTGGGCTATTATAGCCGTTGGGAAGTTTTGGGTTAGTGGTTAGTAGTTACGAAAAAATTAGTATAAATAGGTCCTAACTCTTGTATTTTTACACACTTTTATTGAGATTAATAAAACTACAACAACTTAATTACATCATATTCTATCTCGTAAAACCTTCTTCCATAGTCAGTTTCATGTAAAGTCTTTACTTCTTGAAGCGGGAAGAGAGTGAATAGATTACAATAATCTCTTCACAAGTATTCTATTTTTCAAAAGCTTCTACAATATTCTTTTTTTTTTCTCTTACATTAATTCTTAAAGTGGAAAGAGAGTGAAGCAATTACCTTTTTGTCTAAATCATTGTTTCTACTTGGTCTCTTTCAAATTTGTTTTGTACTTACGCTTTTAATCAAATTTATGCCAACTGGGAAGCTTTTTTGTAATATCCTTGGCTTGATGGGGATATCGTCTCCATCTTTTTTCCCTTCCTCTTTTAATAATGAAAGTTTTTGTTCCTTATTAAAAAAAAAGAGATTACCTTTGCGACACTTTATGTTGAATCACATACTTTTTAGTACAGGTCTAAAATATATATTTTTTATTCCTGTATTGTTGCCAAAGTATATACATTATGCCAAATCATATATATCCTTTTATAAGAAAACCACTTTCATTAGGAGGAATGAAATGAGAAGACGCCACAAAAAGAAAAGGTCTGACCAACCAAGAAGGGTTACCCAAATGCCCAATCATATATTTCACATTTTGCCATCATGTATTTTATTATTTATTAACAATAAATTCCTTTTGGAAAAAAGACTTCATTTGGCAGCATCTTTTGTCTGCCTCTCATCTTTGGCAAGTAAAATTCTTGTCGCTTTAAATTGCACCTTGCACTTCAAAATTATGTGTTGAACCAAGAGCAACGAAGTTACTATGAAATTTGATTAAATAAACCTGTATGAAAGGTGTGTTTTTTAAAATTGTGTTTGATTCTTGGGCAGTTTTTCTTTGGAAACTTCACCAATTTTCATGTAATTTGTTTACTGCTGCAGATTATGGAAAACCTTACATGTTTTATACTTGATGTAGTTGGGCTGTAGGTTATTGCACATTTTGAAGAGATTGCTTCCTATATCTGTCTACCTTCTTCAGGTTTGAGCTTCTTACGGGAAATTTTTAGATGGCATTATCTTTCCTTATTCTAATATTTGTCACCATAACTTGCAATTTTAACAGAAAGATGGGGAGTATTTAAGTGGTCATCAGGTGTTTCTAAATCGTGTTTCTTCGGCCTTCAACAACTTTGCTGAATCTACTGAGAAGGCATGCCGTGAAAAGTATGGAACTTGGCTATACTAAATTATTGTAATTCTTACACCATGTTTGTTTAACTTTTGTGTTATTTGTTCTTGCATGTACTAAAAATTAGGATAAATTTTTTTAGGTGTTCAGAGCTTTTCAAATTAAACCCTACTCTTTTTATTCCTGCTTGTGCTTTTTAAAGCACGAGGCACAACAGTTCTCTAGGGGTTAAGTATGAATCTTAAAGTTGAGGTTTTTTTTTTATATATTAGTCCTTTTTCTATGTGCAACACATGATTTTTTCCTCTCAATATTAAACAAAAGCATAAAATGAATGAAATACAAACGATTTATATCGTTCATCAATGAAAAACTGATAAAGATGTACAATTAAAAAAAATTAAACATAAACACACAACCTTACTTGTACAAGATCTGTTCTATAGGTTATTATACAACATTATCCTTGAGTTTTAAAGCAATAAACATAAATTAAAAAAAATAATAATAATAACACGTACTAGTCAATGGATAAACATAAGAAACACATAAATTTATTTCTTAATTAATGAAATTCAAAAATCTTGAATCTACATAAAAATTGAATAAAGATCAATATTTCATATTAAGAATTTGATTGTAATAATTTTTTTTGTTTAAATCTCATTTTGGTCCCAGTACTTTCAAAATGTCCATTTTGGTCCCCAAACTTTCAAATTTTTTCCATTTTGGCTCTTGAACTTTTAAAATGTCTATTTTAGTCTTTAAACTTGTAAAAACTAATCATGTTGGTCCTTGTATAATTTTGTCATATAATGTTTACTTGTCCAATGCTCGTCTTCAACCTGTGTGGTTCCCTACATGCTCACATAAAAATATTAATACATATATTAAGAAGTTATGCCATTAATTCATTAAAAATAAAATAAAGATACAAACTAAAATGGTTACTTTTGGAAAGTTCAAAGATCAAAACAAACATTTTGAAAGTTCAAAAATCAAAATGGAACAAACCTGAAAGTTTAGGGACCAAAATTAACATTTTAAAAGTTAAGGAAAAAAATTGAACAAACCTGAAATTTTAGAGAGTAAAATAAGATTTAAACCTAATTTTTTTGTGCTTCAACCAAAACTCTTTTATTTTTGAATTTTTATTCGGCTTCATAACAATAACCATTCCAATTACATCAATGAAGTGGTATCTTTTCCAAAAAAAGAAAAGAAAATATAAAATCTTAAATCGTGAAAAGCCTTGGCTTGGATTTCCTCCACTTTTGTAATTATATCTATTATCTTCTTCTCAGGAAAGGAATCCATTATATTCTTAAAATCAATGAAATTTTAGGCAAATTTCTTTGTAAAATATTTTTTCACGGGACTCTTGAACATCAATATTATATGATATAGATAACTCAACAAGGCATAAAGACCCAAAGCCTGAGAATATTGAACTTATAAAGTACTAGTGGGGGAGTTCTTTTACACCGTCCTTTATTTCGTAAGGTTTCTGACAGAAGTTTCCACTATGTTTACTACATCATTGAATAAGATGAGGAGAATCTTAGATTTGCAAGCCTTCCTTTAAATAAGTAGGCCACATAAATGTGTTAATGAATGATTTACCATATTCCACACGATTTCTATGATGTCACGTGGTTTGTTTTATACCAAATTCTTTCTTTCTTGTTCTTGTTGCAGATGCATGGAAGATTTAGTGAGCACTACCCGCTATGTCTCATGGTCGCTTCATAATAAGGTCAATAATGAAAATATGGAAATGGTTTTATACTCCTCGGATTCAAGAACTTTGCACGTGCACCACACTTTGATGTGTCGCTACTTATTCTTTTGTTTTGATATTGATTATCTTGTAAAGAATGTTTTCTAGTTCTGGCACTAACATTATTGAGCTTAGGTTCTGTGTGTGGCTTTTACAAAATTTGCAGACTTTTGCTGTTTCTTGTCATTTAAGTTGCATTATGGATATCTCTCTTTCTGTTCAATACTATAGAATCGAGCTGGGCTACGTCACTTCCTAGACTCTTTTTGTGGAACTGATCAGTCTATCATGGGAGGGAATTTGGCATCTGGTGGCATTTCCCAAGATTCAACTTTTGGATCTCTTAGCAATGAACGGCAAGACAATAAGTCTAGGCCAGATGTAAAGCTCAGTCAATTGGCATCAGGAATTGACTCCAGCTCATGTATCCAGGGAGCAGAAACAAGGCTGGTTGATCTTTTAGATTGCACGCTTTGGAACAGAAGGCTTGCTCCTTCATCTGAAAGAATTGTTTATGCTCTGGTGCAGCAGATATTTCATGGAATTAGAGAATATTTCTTGGCTTCTGCGGAACTAAAGGTTTGCTCTCTCTCTCTCTCTCTCCCTCCCTCCCTCCTGTTTATATGCAGAACTAGAGAATATTTGTTGGCTTCTGCAGAACTAAAGATTCTGCTCTTGCTTTCTTCCACCTGTTTATATGTTAAAGCATATTTCTCTGTGTGACACAAAGACTCACACTATTAAAATGATCACAATAATCTAAAGTGATTGGCTAGTTAGTGTTTTATTAGGGTCCTCAAGTGTGGCCCTCTGCCTTTCGAGTTCGAGAAATTGTGGTTATTTTCCTTCATTCAATGATCTCTTCCTTGATGGTCGGAGAAAGTAGATGGTAGATGGGGAAAACTTCAAGCTCTTGATGAAGTGCGGTTTTTGGGTGGTTTAAAAGAGAGTGGGATTTTATGTGCCGTCAGCTATTGAACATTACAATTATCGGTGCACATTTGCACACAGTATAATTGGCTAAAAGTGAGTTATCACCTACCATATGAATAGAGGCTCTATAAGTAATGTCCATGTACTGCCATTTCCGGTTGTTAGCTTAAGAGCTTTAAGAAAGTTACTTATTTGCATGATAGATGTTCTGCTTGTTTCAGTAGCTATTTGAATATGTTTGGATTGTCCAAACAATTTCCTCAAAGATCTTGCTAACTTTCAGGGGTGCAATTACCTTCGGATGGTGTGCTCACTCGGTAGGTTTTCCCTTTTCTATCACCAGTTCCTTTGTTTGACTTTGCCATGACCATGGACGTCATAGCAAATCTCTTCTCTTTAGTACATCTTGGTTTCTTGCTGTGTTCGCATCATGGCCTCCTTTTTGTGTTCAATTTTCATTTTTAAAATAGTTTTTATTTTGATTAGAACGATTTTCATAAATGGATGCATTGGGGTTACATTTTCCATCAATAAGTGCATGATAGTTTCAAGCAATTAGTGTAGATGTCCCTAGTTCAAAGAGTGTATTAGCTTCTAGCATTAATTTCTTCTGGCTTTCTTCTCTTATTACCTATGCTTCACTAATATTAGGTAAAGGCTTAATAGCTGAGTTCCGACCATCAACCTGGAAGGTCATCACCCCTCCACAATTTTCTTGTATTTTGTTGCATCTATAGTACGATCCCAACTCTTCGAAAATATCAAGTTATTGACTGAGACTGGAATTGAATGGGTAACTTGTGTATCCTCTTTACCTTTCCTCAAATTAATATTATAACAGAGTGTGATTAGGAGAGGAGGTAGTTCCTTCCATCGATTACATGATTGGTTATGGAAAAGTATTATTTCTTCATTAATAATAATCTCGAGAGTTGAATTTTGAGAATTTGTTCAGGTGTGGGCCATCATGAGATCGACTGGAAAGTTAATCTCCAGTGAAACTCAGGGAGATATAAAAATACATTGGAGTTCTCTTACGAGTTCCTTAGAGGTCATAAGTCTTCTGCCGACAAACTGAAACTAAACTTTAAAAAAAATTAGCAGCTGTAGGCTCTCAAGCCTGTCAAGCTACAAGTCTTGGAATCTTGAAAAATTAGGGCTTTTTTTTAGTTCAATCCTTCTTATCTTCCCTCTGCCAAGACCCTCAAGCCTGTCCAGCTGGTTTTTGTAAAATTTTGTAGAAGGCGTCCTTTTTGAGGAAATAAGTGTTCTTAATGGTTTCTGTTTTTAGGTGGTACTAACACTAATGATTAGGTCGAAAGAAAAAATTCAATTGTGTCAAGTTTTTTGAGGAAGATCAAGGAAAACCTTTGGTACAAATTGTTGGGGTATCTTCAACAAACTATTTTCTTATGCCCAAAACTAAAGTATGAGAGATTGGCTTCTCTTATGCCTTTTGCAGTCGTGGTACAATTTGTTGGGCATGCAGATATTTTATGGGTTAATTGTTTTTGTGCATTTTCTCAGAGTTATGGATATAGAGGACCGGAAAAACATTCAAGGCACATCAAGATGTTTCAATCGGTTGGGGAAAGTCATTGTCTTTGTTTCTTGTTTGTTCTTTTTTCTTTTTGGTGTGCCACTTTTTTTCTGACATTTGTTTTCTTTTCTTTGTACTTCAATTCTTTTAAATGAAAGATGGTTTCTTATAGGAAAAGGAAAATCTTCTTTAAGGTCTTTATTAAGATCATATTAATCTTTCTTGTTAATTTGTACGGCTGTGTATGTCAATATATGTGTATTATGTACAGAGCTTCAATTTTTCTAATGCTGTTGCGTTGACTTGATTGCTTTGAGCTGAAAAGCGAAGAGCACTGTAGATTGCTAATCTATTTTTGCCTACCCAAGGCTCAAAACTGTTTCTAAGTTCTTCACTTTGCTTGCCTTTCTTTTGCAGTTCAACTGTTTTCTTCTAATGCCAGTCGTGGACAAGTTGCCCGCGCTTCTTCATGAGGACTTGGAGTCTGCTTTCGAAAGTGAATTGGATAATGTTTTTGACATCACAAATTTGGTACACTCGTTGAATCAGCGAAAGCGCGATGCAGAGGTTGAACTGAGAAGGGTATACTCTTCCTCCCTCTTTTTCTCTTTAATCATAGTTTTGTCTGTTATCTGATACGATTGTCTTCTACCAGATTAAGAGGCTTAAGGAGAAGTTTAGGGTGGTACATCAGCAGCTCATATTGCAACAATCCAAGCTTGACATGAAAACTGGAGAAGGTGATACAAGATGAAGTGGAAGGGAAACCGGAAAGGATAACGAAATCCTTGGCCGAGACGAATTGTGCAACTTCTGGTATGATAATTTCTTTCATTTTTTAGCGACTGTTGAGAAGATTCGAGAGTAGCATGTAAAATAGGTAATGGGCTTAAACCTAGTTACTTTTATTGTAGCTAAACATTTTTATCGTAATATAAAATGAGTGAATGTCAACAAGAATTCAGCAGGCTCTCTGACATTGGGAAATCTTTCCTGTTAAAATGAGCATGAATTATTGGCCTAATAACTCGTTCAAGTTGATATTTGATTGCATTTGAACTTTTGTCATCAATACTTTTTAGTTGGGATCAGGCATTTTATTGCAAAGTTTGAACATTTAGTTACCTACTTGATTTTGTGACTAGGTTTACTCTAAGGTACTTTCATGGCAGGGTTGAGACATTTTTTGGCTTGATTAAAAGTGTTTTCTTATTTGAATTTTGTGTGATGTATTAGTGGGTTCACAGGTAATTTTTAAATTTAGTTTGAGGAGGTATTATTTTTTTTTCACTTATTCATGTTTATTGTTTAATTTGATGAGATTTAAAATTTAAAGTTCAAGTTAACTCATTGAGATAAGTGTAATGGTATTTTCATGCTAATGATAAACTTCTCTCTCTCTAGAAAGGTTCATTTCTTTGTTTAATTACTTCATTTTTTTCCTTATAGATAAAATGTTAAGGAGAATGAGAAATTTCCATGTTCTCGTTCGAAATGGGAAGTCTCTATCTTATTAGATTTATTTATATGCAAAGTCTAGTTTCTTTTTTCTTTTTCTTCCCCTTGTTATATACAACTTGTAGGTTATATAAACTTATATACCATGGTATTCCATTGTCAATGATGGGTTTACATAAGTTACTTGAGTATAGTTCAACTAGTTAAAACATACTTCTTTGATCAAAGAATTGTAAGTTCAAATCTCTATCTCTATCGGTTATTTAAGTAAAAAATAAAAAAAAGGTCTACAAAAAGACAACCCAACAAAAAAAAAAAAAAAGACTGTTATTAGCTATAGCATTTGATGCTTAAACACCCCAAGTTTTCATCTATATCACCCTTTGCGTCTGTGGATATAGAAGGTTATTTAACCCTCAAATATTTATCTTGTAAATTCAATGTTTATAAGTTTTTTGGAAAAATATTAACATTTAAGTTTTAAGGTTTAAGGTTTAGGGAGTAAAGTGATTGGTATTTTAACCGTTGAGCTTTGCCTATATTAACATTTTTATACGTTGTCCAATTGTTTATTTTAGGAGTTACATGAGCAAATGGATTTTTGGAATATCTTTTTTGAAATAAAATCTTCTGTGAGAATGATATTCATGTCATTTTGCTTTTAGAGGTAATAAATTTAGTGTAAAACAATATTTTAACCTAGCTTTTAG
>JAOANK020000003.1:1020973-1032972 GCA_026257165.2 Telfairia occidentalis
TTTACTGAATAACTTCAATAACTACTTTATTGATGATAGAATATGTTTACATGTCATTGAGTTTTAGGAGATAAAAACCCAACACTTGTATATTCTTTCATTTTGCTTCATGAAAGTTTGATCTCTTACCAAAATAATAATAATAAAAATAAAAATTATATAGCTTTTTTTGTTTTTTTGTTTTTTGAGTTCAACATTTGTAAGGATGAAAGATCGAATCATCGACCTCTGCGATAGTAGTACATGTCTTTATCAACTGAGCTATATTCGGATTGAAAAAAATTATATAGCTTGTTAGATATTGTTTTAGTATGATTTCAGAAAGTCTTCTATGTATTTGCTTTACAATATATGGAATAACATTAAACTTTATTCCCAACGCCAAAAAGAGAAAAATGTTTCTCTCAACCAAAATCCACAAGATTGCAAAACACCTAGTAAACAACGTAAGGAGTACAAAAATCCAACATAGTAAATATCGTATAGAATTCTAACTCGTCTCAACCTAGTTCAGTCTAAAACTTTGTTTAAACAAAGAATCAAAATTGAATAATTCATTTTCTTAAATATTTATTTTCAACTCAACATTCAATTCAAGGCATTTATGTCATCATTTAGTTAAAATCAACTTTAAAGGTTTCATACATAATTTAAAATCTTTATTATTATTATTATTTTTAATGAGAAACCAAAATTTTCATTGAAAAAAAGGAATATATAAGGGAATAACAAAAAAATAAAAATAAATAAAAGAAGCTACGAACAAGACCTTAAGCAAACACGTCAAAAAAGTACTCCAATGAAAAAGAAAACTTATAATTACAAAAAATCTTAGAGATTGAAGCCAATAAAGAGGCATTAAATCTAGGAAGATACCAATTCCTTTTCCCAAAACTTCTCAACCCTTCTTAAAATTAACTTATTTATCTATATCCAAATGTTCCACCAAACAACAAAAAGAAAAGAAAAACAAACTCTGCCCGGGATCCTCCCCATCATAGAACTACAATAGTTAGAATCTAAAAATCATAGAAGGGGTAATTTCACGAAATCCTCTATTAATTTATTTTCAACTTAAATTTTGCATAAACTTTGAATCACACTCGAAATCAAGTGATGTTCTTTGTTTTTTTTTGAGTTCAACAAGTGATGGTCTTTTTGATTCATGGTTTCGAGTATACTTTAATATTTTGGTGACCAATTAAGTCAAATTATTGCAATAAAGCCCAAAAATTTACTCTTGTAATTATTACTCTTTGAGTATCATTATTAATTCTTTAATAAATCTGTTCACGATCCAATCATAAATTATAACTCTCTTTGAACTAGTGAGAGCATAAAACTATGTTGTCCAAGTTTCGAGTAAAACCAATACTTATTGTGCGAAAAGAAGTGAACTCTATTTTGTGACCACGTATATTCCCCAACTCCTTATTATAGTTGTCCCAAAATAACATTATTTTTTTAGTTTTTGATCACTTGGAACGAACAAAAGAAACTGATTCAAATTTGCACCTTTGTAATATTTTAAGCTTCCAACTCATAGTATGCTATGATTTCATATTTGTTATGTCTCTCTTTCTCCTATCCATTGGTACTAGTCGAAAAAATAGAAATTTTCATATTTGTTTGATGAGAAATATGAAACGAAAAAACTAAAAAGTAATTGATACTTACAAATTTAAAACTCTCTCCCTCTAAATAGGAAAAAAAAAAAAAAGAAACAAAAGAAGACTTTTCAAAAAGCCTCGCCCTATCTTACTAAGAATAAGAACGAAGCTATTATTAGAGAAACTACTTCTTTCTCCTTTTCCAAATTATCATAACAATAAGGGAAGCTTTCAAGCCTCTTGACTTTCGATATTAGTAAAGCTCGCATATATGCAATCTCAAAGCTCAATTAGATCACAGCTTGCCTTCTCAACTCTGACAAGTACGAGAGACCTTGGTAACCAAAAGGAAAAATTTAGTACATATATGAGAACTAAGTTCTTCATATATGGGCAATGACACTTCAACTATAATTAGAGGCCCCACATTGAAGAAAAAGAAGGGGGGAGAGACTTGTGAAAGTCAGGAGTGAGAGAGAAAAACTTGGTTACGAGAATCGAAGGTTAGGCTGATTTATGGACTAACCCAAGGTGTGTTCCAACAAAGCGTCTAGTTGTTGGTAATGAGCATTAGTGGGCAAGGGGCTCAACCACAAGTAAGCGAATGACTCCTGTAGGGCCTTTCAAAATCTTTTTCTTTCTTCAAGCAACCTATTGGATAATCTCATTACTAATGCTCAAATAAGCATGAAACATATCTTTTTTTTTTTTTTTGTCAAAAACCCAACTTTGGTCGCTAGTTTGATGGTTGTACATGCTAAAGATCAAGTACATCTTGTTTTGTTTTTCATCCTAGTCTTTTGCAAATTTCAACACTTTCGATATACCTTGACCCAAATGGAATTAAGATGAGAGTGGGGTTTATGGATTAAAAAAAAAACATAACTAGGTTCATCTCTAATGTTACGTAATGTCTTGTTTTCTACTTGTCTAGTAAAAGAAAGGTAACCCTCCACCCAATCAAGGCTAGCTTGAGAGAATCAAAGACAAAGGCAAAGAAGCTCCAATGGAATTAACTAATGACCAAAGCATTACTTTTTCTCCCATTTGACCATAACATCTAGGGGCACTAACATTATTAACTCTAATATCTACTAGCTAGTTATTCTTAAAAGTATACTAGGGTTTCTGATTTAGGGACCCACTCTTCTTCACTCATTATCTTTTTCTCTATAATATGGAAGTGTTCAGATTCATTATTTTTTTAATATGTAGAAGTGGTAATTAAGAGCATCAATCACCAAGTGATGCCCTTTAACAGCTGGTGTGTGGGACCTACACTAGGGTTCCTGATCTAGGGGTCTCATTTTCTACTCATAAAAACTCGGATGTACATCATTTTTTTCTCTATATTATGTAGGTATCCATATTCATTATTATTATTTTAATATTTAGAGATGAAAATCAAATGATGTCCTTAACATATGGTGTGTGAGACCATTTTTTATGGTGGCCTCTTTTTTGGTCGCCATAAAAAACAATCCTCACATATCCACCTCTACATTTAAAAAAATAATGAATCAAAACACCTAAATATTATAGAGAAAAAGATGATGTACACTAGAGTTTTTATGAGTAGAAGATGAGGCCCCTAGATTAAGAATCCTAGTGTACTTTTTTATTACTTCCTTGCTAGGGAAGATTTTGGTTGAATGGCATCCAGTCCCTTATCTAATTACCTCAACGAGTAATTTGTTTTCCTGAGTTTATTGGTTTTGCTAGCTTAGGTACTATTGGCATTGCGTCCAAAAATCCTACATGGACTAGACAAGAGAAAGATCACATAGATATATAAGTTAGAGACAACATCTCCATTGATATGAGGCCTTTTGAGTGAAACTAAAAGCAAAACCATGACGGCTTATGCCCAAAGTGGACAATATCATACCATTGTGAGGATGTGGAGTTGTCATTGTCCCTAACAAGTGGTATCCGAGCCATGCCCTGACTTAGCAATGTTGGGTAGAATCCTTGGGTGCCGAACAAAGAAACAGTAGATGAGTCTTAAAGACACATAGTCATGTGGAAATTCCTATTTGAAGGGAGGCTGGGGTGGTCCTTTATTCGAGGGGAAGGATTGTTGGCATTGCGTCCAAAGTCCAACATTGGCTAGACAAGGAGAAGATCCTGAGAGTATATAAATTAGGGACAACATCTCTATTGGCATGAGGTGTTTTTGGTGAAACCAAAAGCAAAACCATGAAAGTTTATGCCCAAAGTGGACAATATCATACTATTGTGGAGATGTGGAGTTGTAGCCGTCCCTAACAAGTACTTTTAACCTGATCTTAAGTCAACACCTAGCTCTTGTGTTTGGAGAGATAAATAGAGAGGGTTCTTAAACTTCTAGCTTGTCAACAAATAAAATACATTATATGTGTGTTTGATATGACTTTTAAATTGTTTATTGAGGAAGAATATTCTTTTTTTTTGTTGTTGTTGAAAATTATAGTGTTTTGTTAAATTTTGAAAAGTGATGTTCTTAACTAATTAAAAGTGCTATTTAAATTTTTTAATAATCAAAAGTGGTTAAAAATTATAAAAATAGATAAAAAAAATAGTGAAAGTATTTTTAGATGAAACATTTAACCATTTTTTTCCCAAAAATATTTATATAATATAAGTGTCATTGTTTTTTCAAAAACTACACCAAACACACAAAAAATCTCTAATTCTCAACCTTAGGTACATTATCTTGGCCTCGTCTGTCTCAAAATTATGATGTTACTTTACTATTACTATTGAGTTAAAGAGGTCCATTTTATTTTTCCCCTTCCCCTTCCACCCATTTATTTAATTATTAAGTTTCTAAATATGGTTAGTTTTTAGAATATTAATTCCTTGATATATATATATATATATCATGAGAATAAAAAATTAGTTTTCTCAATGTAACTTGAAGTACATATGGGAAAGTCTTCTACAATTTAGATGACTTAATGACATTTAGTAGATGAGTTACGCAATCATAATATTGTCACCATCAACAACTACGCGCAAGTCATTGTGGAGTTCAGCAAAATAATCCTCATTTGTGACGTTAATATTATAGATGCTACTCCTTCACTCATCAAAATATATTAAGAAAGTCGCTTAAAAGGGTTTGAGTGTGGATTCTTAAGTGTGCTTTTAGTCATTTAGATACAAAAGGAAGCCACTTGAGATCGTAGATGAGATGATTGCATCCAAATTGTATCTTTGATCATTAAGTTATATATCAAAGAAAGCCACCTTAAAGGGTTTGAAATAAGGTTTAAATCTCATTTCGGTCCTTGAACTTTCAAGTTTGTTTCATTTTAGTCCCTAAACTTTTAAAATATTTGTTTTAGTCTTTGAAATTTCAAGTTTGTTCTATTTTGATTTCTGAACTTTCAAAAAGTAAATAATTTTGTCTTTGCTATATACTTTTGTCATGCAATATTTATTTGTTCAGAACTCGTTTTCAACATATGTGACTTAAATCTATGCTCAGATTAACATGCATATGCATATATTTGAAGTATGTCATTAATTTGTTAAAAATAAAATAAATATAGGGACCAAAATAGTTAGTTTTTGAAAGTTCGAAGAGCAAAACAGACATTTTGAGAGTTTATGGACCAAACAGAACAAATCTAAAAATTTAGGGACCAAAATAGACATCTTAAAAGTTTAGAGACTAAAATGGAACAAACTTAAAAGTTTAAAGATCAAAATAAGATTTAAACCTTGAAATAACTTCCTTTGATATTCCTTTAATCACTAGAGTGTACAAGATAATCAAAATGTGTTCGTTTTCACCTCAAAACATGCAGAAACCAATAGAAAAAATATAACCAACATCAACCACTCGCTTAACCACAGTACTCATTCTCCTACCAAAGTCTCTCTCACCTCACTCTTTTTGTTGTTGATTTTTGATTAAAATAAATAATGAAAATACTTTTTTATTTCCAATCCACTTCAAAACACATGCAATCTCTTTTGTATGAAAATTTTGATCGACATCTCCAACCAATGTACACCTCTAACAATAATAGAAAGGAAATGGTTGGAATAATGTAGCAGATAATTATGTGGTTAATGGTTTTAGAATGATGTAGCTAATGATTATGTAGCTAATAGTTTTGTACTGTTAGATGTAGAAGTGAGAAACTAAAATTTATGATTTAGCTCGAAGATTTAAAAGGTGACGGCCACATTAAATAATTTTCTCCAATTGAGACCATAGATATATTTGTTTTCGTATAATCTATTTTTAAAATTATACTTATTTACTAACGTGCCAAATTTTAGAAACTAAAA
Organism: Telfairia occidentalis; assembly: GCA_026257165.2. Lineage (NCBI taxonomy): Eukaryota > Viridiplantae > Streptophyta > Magnoliopsida > Cucurbitales > Cucurbitaceae > Telfairia > Telfairia occidentalis. The sequence goes on from JAOANK020000003.1 coordinate 1,026,868, forward strand.
ACTAATTAATTTAAAAAACATAAGCCTATAAAATTTTCTTAAACTTAATTCTCTCTCTCAAAAAAAAAAAAAAAGACCTTTTAGCCTTTTTAGACAAAATGCGCCTACAGCAAGCACGTGCATTCAACCTATTTCCTTAAAGCGCTGCCTACTTCCTCTCCCCTAAAGAGCTTGTTTAGCATCTGAGTTTTTGCTTAAAATCTTCATCCTTTCTGCTTGATCCTAAAATTACAATTAAAGAGAGGTTCAACCAAACACAGCCTCAACAAAATTGAAATTACAGTTCTTTTACCAAAGTTGAATCCTCTTCCACATACGTTGTTGTACATTATAGTAATAGATAATTAGAGTAATAAGAGATAAACAACCTCTCATCATACATAAACTCAACTGCAACTTGTCATCATTGACAACTTCTCTACTACAGCTAATTTTTATGAACTAAACTAGACAGTAGGACACATAAAACATCACTCGGTATCGCCTCTACCAATCGTCTCATGAAGAGCTGTCCCGAAAACACCTTGTACTTTTACCTATGCATCACTTTGCTGCTGAGTATGTTGCTGCTGCTGCTGAGGTTGAGAATGCGGCCATGGCAAAAAAGGCATCGGTGGTCGGGGCTGTTGGCCAGTGGCACCGTACATGTTTGCTTGATCTAATTGCTTTCCCATTATCATCCCTGTCGCACCCACTGGATGCTGCGATGGAACATAGTAGTACGGAAGATCAGCAGGGGACCCGACGACGGGAATAGAAGCTTTTGTGATTCCGAGACCTTCCTCTTTCAGTTCATCTCTAGGAATAATATCAACCAAGAAATCGAACACATCGGTCCTTGAAATTGCAGCTGCAATATCATTCTTCTGCAAAGTTCTCCTTTTGTTCTCTTCTGTATGAATCCAGGATCGCAGAGTCAACTCCAAGATGAACATTTCACACGCCTTTGCGAATATAACTGGTGCTTCAGCTGAAATCATTCGAACATCTTCATCCGCTTTCATTATTTTCTTGATTCGAGCAAGGGGGAGACTGTGGTTCTTAAAGTCAGTTGTTTGTTCAATCTCTTGCATTTGGTTTGCCCAAAACATTTGGAGCTGTTGTTGCTGCTGCTGTTGTTGCTGGTGGTGGAAGTGCTGCGCCTGCTGATAGGCAAGCTGGTGTGGAGAATTAGAGAAACTGGACGGCGGCTGAGTTGGGGGAATCGTAATAGCAGGAGTTCCGGAGGCCACCATTGGAGGCGTTTGGTAAGGATTAGAATACGGTAATTGGCCTGCACCAACACCGCCCCCAGGTTGCTGTGATTGTTGCTGATGCTGAGAACGGTCTGATTGATCCATGGCTTACAATATGTAGAGTATTTTCCTCACCACTCTGCTGCTCAGAACAGAAAATACTTCCAATATTAGAAAGACAGACTCAGTTGGAAAGAACGATTCTCATGCGTTCAATCAGAATCAGAGCATATTAAGGGGAAATTAATCTATGTTCTTAGATTTCCTGAAAATTGTATGCAAATTTTAAATACAAACTTACTTTCAATTTCCCATTTCCCAAAATCATAAATAAAAATATGATTTTTATCCTTCTTTTACTTATTAAATACATAATAAGTATCAAAAAGATTTAAAATGCTGTATGAATTTTTAATTTTTTTTAAAAAATATAAAATAAAATCTTAAAGAGTACAAGATACAGAAAATAGTACAATTGTATTTCTTTTCAGTTAGATAGAAATCAAACCGATTTAAAATTTTCTTTTTTAAAAAAGGGGGAAAAATCAAAGTACAAGAAAAGGGAATATTACCAAACAGCAATACAGCACCATCCACTGTAACCAGTTAAAAACATTTCTATTATTATGCTTAAAGAACCCTTGTAGATTAATGATCATCTTGGAGAATAAGGGGATTGTATTCCCAAAGAATTGGATTGCACTGCTAACAAAGCTATCAAAAGCTGCATCAATTTATAAAGTACCAAGAAAAAGGGCAAGGACCCAGTTTCCAGACAGCTTTCCCTCTTTCAGTAAAGCAGTCAAAAGGATTGAGTGTAATGATAGAGCTTCTAAGCCAGGGAATACAACCTATACTCTTACATATCCATTCACAGAAGAATTGGTTCAAGCTAAAAACATCATTAGAGGTGGAAAAGAGAGATTGATTATTATGAGAAAGGGATCTTCAAAAGAGTAACACAACAAGATTAAAGAAATCGACAACTCTCCACTCCAATCTGTCCTAAATTCAGACAACTCACAATCATTTTCAAACTCAATTCACTCCTATGGATTCTCGATCTCTCTAAGATCTCCAACAGAACCCCTAATCTGATTCAGAAATTCAATCCAAAGTTTCGATTGAATTGAAGTAATCGTTTAGGTATGGATTTGAATTTGAAATTAGTCCGATAGTGGAAAAAAAGCAGAAAATCAACACAATCGAAATAGTAATCCAATCCATATCTTCCATAATCCATACCCTCTTCCCAAATAAGCAGAAGCCAGAGAGGTAAATAGAAACAATAACATGTAATTTCCCTCATGCAGTTTTTTCCATTTCTCTCATCTCATGCACCACAGAGGAAAAAAACCCAAACAGCAAAAGCAAATCAAAAGAAAGAAAAGAAACAATCCATACCCATCATCCAACAAACCAATTAAAAACAAAAAGAAGATCACCTCAGAAATTCAAAGCACCAGAGCTCATGAGTAGCAGAGCAGAAACCCTAAGCGAGGAGAGAGAGAGAGTTTAAAGGGGGGAGAGAGAGGGATTGACAAGGCTTCAACGGAGGTCTAGAGAGAGAGAGAGTGGTATAAAAGAGAAACGTGTCGAGAAGTGAGAGCAATGGCGGAGTACAAGTGGCAGAGAGAGACTGGGAGAGAAAGGAGGGTGGTGAAGGAGACGTCCAGGGGAAAACGACAGCGTATCTACCTGATAGTCTTCCGTTTTTCGACGTGGTCTTTTTTTCGAGTTTGCAGTTTGCAGTGTTGTGTTGTTTCTGAATGGGCCTTTTTCAAAGTTTTTGAATCTTTTTGGTCCAATTGGAGGAATGGGCCTTTTGCTTTGCTTATTCGTCGAAAACTCTTTGAATAACTACACATATATCATAATTAAATTCTACTTTAAAAAAAAGTCAAGAATACAAAATGATTTCAAAAATATTTGAGCCTATAGGTGGAGGTCCAAGCTCCTAGTTTTTTTTTTTTTATTATTTAAGAACCCTTTTTAATGAATATAATTAACAAAATTTAAACAAATAAAAAAAGAAAACAATATAAGCAAATCCCTCTTTTCCATAATCACCTCATTTTTTATGCAAAACCTTTGGATTCTCCTCTTTCTTTAAAAAAATCCTAGATTTTGTTCTCCCCTTTCAAAATAAATAAATAAAAAATCGTAGCTTCCACAAAACGATTCATGTGTGCAGTTCTTCATCCACGAATCACGTCGTGCAAAAAAACAAAAAAACTCAAATTTCAACCTTTGCAGTTCTTAGCTCGTTCTACGTCAACACCATTGATTTTTGGAATGCAACTTCAATTTCTGCCCTAAATTCCAGGTTCCAATTCCATATATGAATCTTCATCAACACCAGCGCTCCTTTTATAAATAGAGTATAATAGCCTCTGCAACATTGGGGAAAAAAGTTACAATTTTCATTTTTTGAGTTGTTGTTTATGTGAAATTTTTAGGATTATTATTTGAATATCATGATATTAATCACATAATGTTTTACATAAACCTAATATATTGGTTATTTGAAATTTTGGTGTTGTTGTTTATGTGAAAATTTTGAGATTATTATTTGAATATACTAATATTGATCACAAATACTGTTTTACATAAACCTAGTATGTTGATTATTTACAATTTTTGTGTTTCTATTTAAGTGGAATTTTTTGGATTATTATTTGAATATACTAATATTAATCACATATATGCTTTATATAAACCTAGTATATTGATTATTTAAAATTTTTGTATTGTTGTTTATGTGAAATTTTTAGGATTATTATTTAAATGTATTAATATTGATCGCATATACTATTTTACATAAACCTAGTATATTGATTATTTGAATATTGTTTTACGGTTGTGTTATTTGGATGGATTTATCTGGAAAACCTAATGTATAAACTTAGTAATTGAAATATGGATTATCACATATACTAAAATTAACCGGTCATGAATAAATCATGTCATATGTTACAAATGTACGTAGTATATAGGTCATGTTGAATATTGAATTTTTTTTTATGTATATGTGTAAGTGGTCTTTAGAATAATATATTCCAACCGAAATTTATGCATATATATCACCTATAATTGTGTAACATATTAGAACATAGAATATTTTCTGCATATGTATACCAGATATATTTTTGTAATATATTATCTTTTTTATCATTCACGAATATGGATACACCATGTATATACCAGAATATATAGTGTATCAACGTATTGTATTTATTGTTTATGTCTATTCAATATGTAAATATATCTATGTGAGGAAAGAGAAAAAGGTTGCTGCAGAAGTACAAGTGGAAAATAATAGCAACGAAAACAAGTGATGGGTGATGGGATTGAAAACAATGGGAAAATTAATTAATTATTTTTGAAAATGAAGAAGAAGAAACATAGAATTATGATTTCGTGGAAAGACAACAATAATAGAAGAATGATACCTTCATTTAAAGAGTGATTGACATGAAAAATGGAACCACCCACTTCCTCAATCTCAATCATCAAAGAATATGCCAACACCTTCTTCTTCTTCTTCTGTGTACTCTCCCACCTTCAACTTTTTAGATTTCCAATTTTGCGAACAAACCCCCACTTTCTCATATTTCAATACCCACAACAAAAATCAATGTAAAATATAGACATTTTAATTTAAACACAATTTCCGAAACCAAACTCACTTATATGAATTTTTGTTCTCAAAACCCGAATGTGAATCTGATAAGTACGAAGGCGAGATCATGGAAATTGAGGAGAATGAGGAAGGCAAAAAAAAAAACTCGTGGAAGAAAAAAACGATAAAAAGAAAAAGAATCTTAAAATTATATTCAAATATTGAATTTTGTTAAATTAAAAAAAGAAGAATCAAATGTCAAGATTTGAATCTAATAAATGAATTTAAATCATTAAATGTAGAAAAAGATTCTAAATTTGAATTCAAAAATTTGAATAATTAATTATAAGATTACCCCCAATAAGAAATTTAGGGTTTAGGATAAATATTATATTTAATGAAAAATAATAAATAAATAAGAACATTATGGACATAAAATAATTGCTGAAAATAAAAAAAGATTAAAAGAGAAAATATTCAAGCTTCTAAGCACAATTTCTTTTGAAAACTCTTTCAAATCTTCTTCATCCTTCCTCCCCACAACCACAACTGTGTTTGAGTCATTGGGGGACCATAGAACTTCTTAGAAACCCTAATTTCATTATTGTCTAGATTTTAAATAAATTTTACAAATGTCTAATAATGACTTGCAAATTAACTCAAATCCATCTTAATCTAACCAAATTTCCCACAAGTACATATTTTAAATAATAAAAAAATTATGAAAGACAAGAGAGTATAGTTTGCGCTTCTGAATCAGAATGATTAAGAGCACTGTGCTATTCGAAAAAATGATTAAGAATTTTCAGAGTTGTCTTGAAGGGTAAAACCTGCCCATAAGGATAACTCGAAAGATAATACGTCGTCTCGATGGTTTTCCACATGCTTTCCAGATTAGTTTATTGTAGTAATTGCACTTATAATTGTTTTGGTAGCAGCATTCAATCTAATTATTTTTGTTGCTTATTGTAGGTATGAGCTTATGAGACTATTTCTTCATTGACTGGACGTGTTGCGAACAGGCTAAGGGGTAATGCCATTCCTTACATTCTTTATTGATGGTCGCACTCCCATTCTTCTTCTTTTGGTGTGCTTGCTAGAAAGGTCTTCAGCTCGATGCACGTATGTGATATTTATGTTATTATGTTATTGCGAATTTATAGTTAAATAAATATATGTCTCATTTCAATCTATTGTTATGTGTTGGCAAGGATATATTTGTGTGTGAACATGAGCATAACAGTCACG